>CABHPH010140497.1:0-45825 GCA_902168325.1 Peromyscus nudipes
AGCCTCTATCCTTGATCACTACTCTTTTGCCCCTCCCCCATCATGATTGTATTTATTAATGGCTGTAATCAAGGATGCAGCAAAGAAACCACTGGAATGATTGTTTTCACAATTGGGGAGAGGTGTTTTTTTTTTTTTTTGTTTTTGTTTTTGTTTTTATCATGGATAGAAGATAGATAACATGCCGAGGAAGAGTCCAAAGCAGAGAGAAAGAAGCAGACAGGACATGGGCAGGGCTAAGGAAGCAGGGATAACAGAGAACAATCGAGATTAGTGACAATAACATGCTTGGGGCTGGGGTAGGGGAAAACCTTGCCGTTATACACTGGACAAACAGTTACGGGGAGGAGGGATGCTTGTGAGCTGCAGCAGCCTTGGAGCTAGCACAGTGGAGGAGTTGGAGAGGTGAGAAGGACCAGGAGGCAAGCATAGACTTTGAAATGTGTAACATTGTATGTGAATAAGGACTAAAGCCTGGAGTCAGCACGGGCTTTGGTACTCACCATAGGTACATATCAATAAGGAGCCCGATGCCTCATCCACCCGTGGAAGGGGAGATAGGGATGTGCCTCTTTCTGGCTGACAGAAACCCTCTCAGGGGTTCCTGAGGAATGCTGACAGAATCCTTCAGCTGAGCCAAGACTGTCATTTCTGGACACCTGCACTGCCTTCTGGGGTTTGGGAAACTGGAGTTTCCTTTGCCTGACAATAACCTTGTCTTCCGGTCAGGCCTTTCCCTGCTTAGAGTTTCAGGGGGTTGCTTGTTTCTCTCCTTGAGACTCATGTGTGGGAAGTTACACAATCCCTTCCAGTCATTGGTTCTCTTTAATCACTAACTAGCTTATTCTTGTCTGAGCTTAGTGAGATTTGGGGTGGGGGAGTTCATGAAGGCAGACTGAGAGCTGAAACTTCAGCCCTGAGGGACTTGCTGATGTTTGGACAAACGGAGCTCAAATGTCAAAGATGTGTAAGAGTGTCCATGTATCCCAGGTCACTCAGTATGAATGTTCCTCACTGCACCTTCCTGAGAGACTAGGAGTGAAACAGACTCCCTGGCAGGCAGACAGATAGGGAGAGGGGCCGTGGCTGGGTAATAAAGGTGGCAAGTCTCCAAGAAGGCCAGCTTCTTCCTCACCTTCCTGACTTGAGACGAAAGCCTGACAGCTTCAGACAAAGGCCTTGTGAACTTTAGTCTTCCACCAGCAGGCTGCTTGCTGGTGGACAGGCTCAACAAGTTCAAGGCCTGCTCAGGACTTGTCACCACAGTTCCGGGCCAATCAGCAACCCTTGTTTTAGTCAAACCAACCAACCCTAAGTTAAGGGAGGAAAACTCTTGAGGGTTTAAAACCCCCAGCCCTCAGAAGAGACTGGAGTTTTCGGCTTTCCGAACCCCGCCCCCTGCTTTGCTCAGGGTCTTTTTCTCTGTGTCTGCTGCACGTGTATTTCCTCACCCCCAATAAATGCCTTTTTTCAACTGTCAATTTTGTCCGTGGTGATTGAGGTTTCTCTGCTGCTACCTGGTGCATTCCAGATTTTTTTCCTGCCTGTCAATTCTTTAACTGGCAGAGAAAACTAACCTGATCCGGACCCCCTAGATGGTATAATCTCAAGACCCCTAGACTGTATCACTACTGACACTTCAGAGTTTGCTTCTTTGCCTCGGAGAGGAGGGTCTGAGAAATATTAAATCCATGTAGTAGCTGCCTGAGAGAAGATTCCACCGAAAAGACACACTAGGATGCATGAGCCAAACAGATGAGGAGTTTCTGACCATCCTCCCCTGGGGAGATACCCCAGGGCTGACAGCTTGACAAACATGCCTTGGAGACTCTACACTGGAAATGGACTCTGTGAGTGACCCTGTGTGTGGCATCCAGGATCACCACACTCTCCATTCTTCATCAAGCGCCATAGCTTGACTTTGGGCACTGGCCTCCTGCTCCTCTTACCCAGCAGGAAGATAAGCACAACTCAAACCCAGCAGAGAGGAAGCATCCACAAGAGGACTCCACCCCCACCCCAGAGACATGTGAGAATTATAATTCCGAAGCACCAAAGCCGACACACACTTGTCAAGTAGGATCACTTCTTTCTCTGAGCCGCAAATTCCTGCCACCCAACTCAGCATATTGTAGAAAAGAGGGAGAGGTAGGGTACTAGGTCCGGTGGTATGGAGCACTTGCCCAGACACCCTGGGGAAGATGTGTCAGTTCACTTTGGGTAAGAGTTCAGGCAAAGGTGGATGGACATGGTGACTCTTGGCCTGTAATCCCAGGATATGGGAGGCAGAGGATGGAGAGGTGCTGCAAGTTCAAAGTCAGTTTGTGCTGTGGAGCAAATTCTGGGTTCCACAGTGAGAACCTGCCTCAAAAGACTCACACACACACAAAAAAAATAAATAAATAAAACAAAGCAAAGGATAGAAAATTTGCTTCTTTAGAGCCTAGCACAAGAAAGGTAGATTGGTTAGAAGATGCAACCAGCTCCCGACAACCACAGTGCAGCATAGACAGATAAAAATCACGGACACTATTCAACACCAGAAAGAAAGACTCTCCTTTGGTAGTTGGGAGCCCGGAGGCTCAGGTGGACACAGGCTGCAGGGCGTTACAGGAGCTATTTTTCCAGCCTCTGCCTACCTGGCACATGTCAGGCTACAGGTCCGTCCCAGACCAGGAACAAGGAAACAGCCAATCTTCAGGGGGACCCTGAAGTGGCTTACGAGAGGGGCTGGGCCCTGTCACCTGTTGACTTTGGATGTCTACTCAAAACTTCCTCCTGCTCCCTAGCCAAGTGTAGGGGGGAGAGGGGGAGGAGAGTGGTTTTGCAACCTCAGAAAAGACTTGTTTGTCTGTCCCTGACCACTGGAATAGTAGACGCAAAGCTCCTCAGAGCCTGGGAGATCCCTAAAGGGAAACTGAGACCTTGTGGGGTCACAGTCAACTTTCCATTTCTACTTTTTTTTTTTTTTTTTTTTTTTTTTTTTTGAGACAGGGCGACAGGGCTTCTCTGTGTAGCCCTGCCTGTCCTGGAACTTGCTCCATAGACATAGACAAGGCTGGCCTCCAACTCACAGAGATCCTCCTGCCTCTGACTCTGGAGTGCTGGAATTAAAGGTGTGCCCACTGCCCGGCTCCATTTCTGCATTATTGCATTCAGCTTTGCCTTTTGTACCTTCAACAGCCTGCCTCCCCTCAACAGCCTGCTTCCCCTCAACAGCATGCCTCCCCTCAACAAACAGCCTGCCTCCCTTCAACAGCCTACCTCAGGGGCTTTGCCACAATCTCTTCATTTACTCCTCCCTCAGCCAAACTGATAAAGGGTTCCATAATGCTGCCATCCCGGGGCCCCAGAAGTTACATTCACGCTCTGATTGGCTGTTAGGAGTCAACTGGGCAAACAATGAAGGACTGAATGTCGGTAAGGACCAGCAGGCAGGTGGTCACAGCAGGCAGGTGGTCATGGAGCAGGTAATTCAGAGTGTTTGTCTGGGCAGAAGGAAAACCCTAAGGCTGGAATGCATGTTTGGCCTGTAAGTGACTCTTGTAAGAGCCGCTAACCTGCCAACAGCCCTCTTCCCTTACTTTACTCCCCTACACTCCGCTTCTTTGCTTGTCAGCCTCCTTTCCCTCCTTGGGGTGATACTGCCGGATGGCAGACTCCATGCCTTAGACCTTCAGCCCTCATAGAGCCACTGGTGAATTACCTGTCAGGCCCAAACAAAACTGGGGACAAATGGCTAACTGTGGTGCCTATTAGTATATCAAAGCACATGCTGGCCTTCAGGCTCTCTCGGCATTGAAAATACCTGTTACAGAGTCCATGTTCTCATCCCAGCTCTTCTCAGCTCTTCTCAACCTGACCCTTACCCAAACCTCTCCAGCTCATGGGCTTCCCTCCCCCAGTTTCTCATTCTTGTATAAATAACCTGTACATATATTCCTGTATAACTTGTATATATGTATATATATATATATATTCCTGTATAACCTGTATATATATTCCTGTATAACCTGTATATATATATATATATTCCTGTATAACCTGTATATATATATGTATATATATATTCCTGTATAACCTGTACATATTTTCCTGTATAACCTGTATATATATTCCTGTATAACCCTGCCATTTTGGCCATGTGTTCTCTTGGCTCTTGGTCTGCTCTCTCTTAGCCTTCTTTGCCCTCTCTCTCTGTCTCTGTCTCTGTGTCTCTCTCCTCTCCTCTCGTCTCCTCTTCTGTCCTCTCATCCCCCCCACCCCTCCTCATGGCCGCATTCAGTCTATTGGCCATGTGCAGTCTACTTCTTTCTCTCCCTGCTCTGGACTCTTCCAGATGCCTCTGGCTGTGCGCTCTCTCATATCTACAATAAAAACCTTCTCCTCAACCATACCTTGGAGCAGTCATGTCCTCAGTTTATGCATCACCCAATATTCAGGAAAATAGGGGATGCTTATAATCCATCTTCCTTCTTTTTACTTGCCCTTTAAAAGGAAGACTTGCCTGTGGGGGAAAAATTAGGCCTCAGTCTAGGCTCAGCAAGTTTCAGCAAACTTGCCCAATATTAGTCAACTGGACTTTTTCAGTTCCATCTCTCTTAGTGGGATTCAAAACAAGGAGTGCACTTAGTCTGTTGCTAGCGAGGAGCTCTCTGGTTGCCAGCTGGGCAAACAAAGGCAATCATCCCACCCCATGCTCTTCTCCACTAGTCCCAGGCAGAACTGGAACAAGGAGTTTTGTGTGTCCACTGATACAAGCAGCTGAGATCAGAAAGCTGTATCGTTATCTGCTGATGGGCTACTGTGGAGTGAATGATTCTAAACAGCTGATACCCCTTTCAAAGGTGGAGAGGATGCAATTTAGCCTTGGCAGATTCGCTGTGTCAAAGCTATTTTTCAGTGATTGATAGTAAATTGACTATACTCTCAACTTGATAGAGAATGTTGGATTATACAACTGGCTGTCTGAGATTAAACATTGACTCTAGGACAAGGGTTAAACATTGACTTAGCTAATGACCTACTGTTGGGAGCAGAGCTGACGGTAAACAACACTTCATCTGTTCGTCTTATTTCATTCCCCTTGCAAAGCAACAACCACAGGGACCATCCCCTGCCAGATGTAAAGGACCAGACGTTAGACAGATTCCTCATCGGTGGACATATAGAAAGAAAGGCCACCAAGAGATAATAAAGATGGCAAACATCTAGCTTCTCCCTCACACTTCTGATCCCTGAAGGCCTGGTGGCCTTTTTCTACCGTCAGCAAGGCCATCCGCCTTTGTATGGGCCCAACAAGTTCAAGCTAGATTACGACGTATTTATCCCCAAAACTGTGGCTCTAGCTGCTTCTCTGTCTTTGTTTAAACTGACCAACCCTAAATGAGGGGAGGAAGACCCTTCTAAGACCCTTAAAACCCAGAGCCCTCATAAAGAGACTGGACTTCGGGTACCAAGTGCCCCCTCCACTCTGCAGGGTGTCTTTCTCTCTATGTGTGTCTCCTCACCCCAATAAAAGCCTTTCTTCACTAGTTGACCCTGTCTGCTGTGTCTGAGACTTTTGCCTGCCCTTTAATTCTTTAACTGGCAGAGAAAAATGAGCCAGATGGCAACTCCAGGCCGGGAAGAGATGGGCAGTGCAAAGTAAGGAAATCCTCTATCAGGGATTATTGGGTCAGTCCATAGCCTTAGAGCATCAAGCTAATGACAAGCCGAGGTTGGGTCTGTGTGGGCCTTGACCTTCTACAACCCACTCCATCAACCAAGGGTTAAATAGAAACCCCTGCCGTCCATGGACATGTAACTCAAAATACTCATCCCCGATGTGAAAAAGCAGTAGGAGCGGGGTGGGGTGGCAGGTATCCAGTGCAGGAAGATCCTGGGTATATGCCTGTCTCTGCCACTTCCTTTCTAAATACACTGGGGCATCATTTCACATCTGTGCTCATGGATCTTCAGTGTTCAGTGCAGATTTACTCTTAGTTCTGAGTTCCTGCTCTGTTCCATGTTGATCAAACATGAATGATAAACACCTTCTAAGTTCCAGTTATTATACATACTAACTTTTGTAGCACCTTTATGGATTTAGGATAAGCAGGTCCAAAGACATTCAGTCACTCGTCCAAGCCTTCCCAGTTAGCAGATGGAAAGACCTGGGTATGAATCCAGGACAGGCTAGGTACAGAGCCTGTCCCTTCTCACAGGCTGTACTGCCTCAGCATGGCATGCTTGTTTCCTCCTGGCTTGTGCAGGACAGTGTTGTGTGTGAGTGACGGCTATAACCCTGAGGAAACAACAATACACACATCTGCATAGTTCCAGTTTCCCTGGATCTCTAACTGATCATGCTCAGAGTAGATACCTGTAGTAGACCCAGTCTCCAAGCTATATCTACACCCTAATCCCAGAAGCCTGTAAACGAGGCCTTGCTTAGGAAATGGGTCTTGGTAAACAGGATTAAGTTCAGGATGATCAGATGAACAAATCATCCCAGATTATGGGACTGGCCCCCTCAGTGCCATGATGTCAAGTGTCATGGTAAGAGTAGCAGATACTGGAAACATGCACTGAACACAAAGTGACTATCGAGGCAGAGCCTGGAAGGTTCCGTTGCCCATCAAAGGATGTCAAGGAAAGGTAGCAGAAACTGGACATTGAAAGAGGCAAGAATCAAATCCTCCTCTAGAGACTTCGTAAGGAGGGTGGCCCTGCTGCCACCTCGGCCCTGGATTTCTGTTCTTCAGGACTGAAGAGGAACATATTTCTGTTGCTTAACGGCACTAAGATTGCGGTTGTTACAATCACCACAACGAATTTGCACAGTGCTCAACTGACACACACAGGTCTAAAACCGGAAAGCTTTGCAAACTCGGTGACCCTGCTCTTTCATTTTATAGATGGAAAAAGTCCACAGACCAAAAGGAGGAAGTGATTTGGCAAAGGTCGCTCAGCAAGGTAGAGGCAGAGCCAAGGCTAGCATACAGGTGTGTTGACTCAGGCCCAGTGGATCTGATCCTCCCCACACTGGATGAAATCTAGGTTATATTTCTTACTATTAGGAGAGGATTAGCTTGAGCAAATGAAGTAAGTTTTGGAAAGCATTATTGTTCAGCATCACCACTAAGTCGGACACGAGACACATTCCCTAGCTGTGGGCCCGTCTCTCCTCCCTCAGAGCTGAATACAGGGGTCACTCACTGGATTCTAGAAAGGGAAACTGCAGTATGAAGAGAGATGCTAATCACTGTACTCACACCACCAGCTTGTGGCTGAGATCAAAACTGGCCACAAGAATTTTACTTCCTGATTAACCATTGGGTTCTACTTTTAGATTTCCTCTTCCCCAAAGCTGGCTCTCTAAGGGCGAGAGAAGGTCTTTGGGTCTGTGGGGAACACACCTAACATGTTTCTCTGTGGATGCATGTGTTTAATATGTCTGCTAAAGCACTTCTGGATACCACTGGGAACATGTGCTACCAGTATGTGATTTAGAGAGCCACCCATCACCTTGGAGTTGTGGGAGAAGGTAAGGAGACCAGCCCCGACCTCCAGGTAGCGAAAGAAGTGATGGTTTAGTTGATATACTTCCCGCCCTCCTCTCAAATCTTCCTTCATCAAGTGCCTGTGCTAGTACTCAGGGGCTTTCCTTCATACCTACTACATCCCAGACAACTAGACACAAGCTATTCCCTGCTCTAAGGGAAGCAATCATATCCTGCAAGTATCGTGACCATTGCGTTCAAATAGAAGGAGGCAGGAACAGAAAGCTGTCTAAAGAGCTCTCAGATGGCAGAAAGAGGCTCGTGCCCTCTCCGTACACATACATCTCCCTCTCCCAGCACATCTCCCACTAACCTCCCACCTCGGAATGGGGAGGAGGAAATTGCTAATGAGGAAGAAAAATTAACTTAGTTACTAATGTGTCTCTGTGACCTCCCACCTGCCACCAAGGCTCCGTGCCTGAGCTCCGGTAGAAGAGAGGAGAGTAACAATGATAGCTAGACAGTTTAGAAATTCCAGAGTCAAGAGGCTGCAACACTGACTGTCCTCTCTAAACTAACCGTGGTCCACAGTCTCACCATTACCCATTGCCCTTCCAACTACATGAGTTTAAAGGATACATACGCATTATAGCTATAGATTGGCCAGTCCACTCTGCAGCCACGAGAAGGGCCAAGGAGGGCTGAGAAGCCCTCAAGTCCTACTGAAGGAACTGAGCAGTAGTGACAAGAAAGTACAGAGTGAACTCCCGAGCCCTTGGAATGAGCAAGGATAAACGGTCCCACTGACCAGGTGGGACGAGTTCTATCTTGGTTCACAGAATCACTTTTTCATTTGAAGGAACGAGACAGACACGGCAGCACCCCAGACCAACGCCAAAAATCAGGTCTCTCTTCGCTGCCCTAGGAGCTGTGTTGCCGCCCAGAGGAGGGAAAGGAAGAGAGAGAGAAAAAGAAATCCAATCTGAAATACCATTGCATCGGACTGAGCTTTCCTGGAAGTGACTATAGCTATTTTTTATTTTTCATGCATCGATCAGATTGTGGATTTATGGTCTCCCGTGGAGCTCCATAATAAAACAAAAAATACAGTTTCTTTGCTTGCCATCAAAATCTGCGATTGTGTTGTGGGTTAGTGCACACGAGTGAGCTCACAGGCACGTCTGACCCCCCTGTTTCTCTAGCCCGGTTTCCCCTTCCCCTTCTGGGAGTTTGCTTAGGACTCTTGAGGAAGAGCCAGTGACCGGTGAGCCCTGCTCAGGTACAGTGTGTAGCACTTCAAGGGGAGGGGGAGCTTGTGAGGGTACAGGGTGTGTTGGACAATGGGCTTCTTTGTGTGGCCCAGGAAGGCTATGATTATCCTGAGGACACCTAGGAGGCCCAAATGGGTCATGACCTGGGAAAGTTCCACGGACTAACTAATTGTGGTGAGGAAGGAGGCTGCTTCTCAACTCAGCTCGTGGGAGTCTTCTTCTGTGTGTAGCCAGGTTGGGGGGCCCTAACACAGCTCCCCATTCAGCCCAGCTTCAGGGAGCGCAGGTAGAATCAGGGTGAAAAAGGGGAAGAAGCATAGTTCCCAATGGCTCTAGGCTAAAAAGCGAGACTTCTCAAATGATGCTTACAGAGTGGCATTTCAGGCTCCATGTGCTAGGGGGTCATGGGAGCAGGGCAATCCATAGCGACTGGGGATGTGAGGCCAAACTCTAAGGGACGTTCTGTCCCATATCCTGAAGCTGCAACAATGGAAGATCCACAGGCAGCATCGTCTCCTCACGTACAGGGGAGAACAAATGGAGCCAGCCAGGGAAGCTAGGATCTGTGGGAGTCACGTGCTCTGGCTGGCTACTTTGCCTAATGGGACAGCGGCCCTTTAAGAGCCAGGTGCGGGTCAAGCTCAGAGCATAGTTTCAGTTTTGGCAGCAGTAACCAGTGCCTTGCTGGAAGCTTCTAGAAAGGCAGGGGTACATACTGGCTGACGGGCTGCGCCCCGAAACTGGATCAACGGGAGAGAAGGAAGTGGCTAAAAGTAAGTGTGCTGCCTGGGATCCTGGGATAGGATGCTCCTTGGGATCTTGGTTCAGATGACCCTCCGACTCTCACCAAGCTCACAGAGAGGGTGAGGATGACAGGGCAGACTGTGTGCCTGTATGTCACAAGGGATTATAGGGGCATATTCCAGTGGTATAAAGAAAGGTAGACATGTGTATGGGCATGCCTTTTCTGCAAAGTATCAGGGGTAAGAAGGAAGCAGCTCTGTTGCCAACATACCCATTACCCTTAGTCCCCAAATTCCCTTATTCTCCTTCCGTTACTAACTTACACAGCATCTAATCTTTCTGAGCCTCAGTCTCAATCTGTAAGATGGGAATTTAAAAATAACAGCTATCACTGCTGGTCAAAGTGGGTTCACCTGAGAAAATAAGTGTGAAGTGTAGCAATATGACGATGATTTGGTGCGTCATAATTTAGTTCAGTTACTCAAGAATTAATTGAAGGGCAGGCAGAACTGAATTCAGATCATACAATAAAGCACACAGTGTCAGCTACCTTTCAGAGGGGGGCACACTCGATTGCTTTTTCTGGGCTTCTGTGAGGCTCCGAAATCATTTCCAATTGCAATCCAGACTTGCCTCCACGTATTCGCGCCACTAGGAACAAATATGCATTATGGTGTCACTCTGCCCTGCTCTAAATGGGGAAAACAATGTCTTTGTGGAGTAATAATAGACTAAGAGGGGGCAGAGCCACCTTCTAGGCACAGGGATTAGCCCTATGCCCTGATGCACCCCCTAACACGCACCCATCAGACAACCTCCTCAGCTTTGTCCATCCTGACAATAGTCCTAAGCCAGTACAGAAGGACAGTGACAGCTTAGCTTCATCTTCTGCACCAGCTCCATCTGCACAACTGCCTCTATACTTGGAGCCACCCAGGACAGGATACACACAGTGTGTATGACAGTTTTTGTTAACACTGTCCCCTGCTGCTAAGGGACTTAGAGATTTCTTAATATATAAAGCGGGGTGTACCAGTTTCGGGGATTTGGGCAGAGGCATCTATCCAGTGATTGAACGTAGGGGCTCGGCTCTGAACCACATACAGAACTTTCCAGTCATGCTTCTGCCTGTCCTGTATGTGGTGCTATACATAGCCCAATGACCTGAGCCAGGAGTCAGGAGAACACCAAGCTCTATGACCATTACCTGCTTCTTAGCACACCTCTGCATCTGTGGGGTTCATTCACAAAAAGCCCAGTTCCTTCAGCTTCCATTCAGTAAGTCCACTTGCCCTGAGACTTCATAGATTCATCTCATGTCCCTCCCCAAACAGCCAAGGAGCTAGGAAGGGTAGACGCCACAATCCCATTGAGACAACTAAGACTTCGTGAGTTAATGTGAATGATGTCAAGTCACCCAGCAAGGCTGAACAATGAGTTGATACATCCTTTCTGGTATGGTTTTAAAGACACTTTGATATCACCTATGAAAACAAACCACTTAACTTAAAATATCTGTGCAACTGGAACGCACCTATAATCTTAGCACTTGTGGGGCTAACGTGGGAAGATGGAGGGACTGTGAGTTATATGGCAGCTACATGGAGAGACTCTTAAAAATAAATCAAAAAATCACAGGTGAGGATTCCTGAATCCGTAATTTTCAAAACTGAAATGCTCTGAACATTTCAAGAGCCAACACCACACAAGCAGAAGTTTACACCAGACCTCAGGTAATGGGCATCAATCAAAAACACAGGCACACCAAAAATATATCAAGTTATCTTCAGGATGTGCTTAGACTTGAGTCCTGTTCCCAAGACATCTTACCACATGTCAGAAATATTGCAGAAATTAAAATGGAGCCCACTTGTGATCCTAAGCCTTTTATGATAAGGGACACTCAACCTACATAATTGGTGCATTGGGACATGATCCACATCCTCCTTTCTCTGATTCTGGGTACAAGGAAGCTCGGGTTCCAGAGTCTTGGCGTTGACGCAGTATGGCAGGAGTGACAGAGCTTTGGCATGGATGCACCCAGATTCAGGAAGCAAAAGTATCACTCCTCACTCATGCCCAGTACTGAATAAATAACAGCTAGTGATTCAGGAAGAACTTGGCACCACCTCTAGGTCCAAGGGACTCTTCATGAGAATTGCCTTTTCTGTGAAAGGTGGGGAGGGGAGAATAACTTTACTCCCTCTCTAAGGTTGGTCTTCCTGCTCCTTCCTCTTCCTACTGATTCCTCTAACAGCAAGACCCTCTCCAGCACACCAGAGTGACTAAGCTCCTATGCTTTTTTATAGAATTTATTTTTATTATTTTAGCATGTATGTGGTGTTTGTGTGTGTATGGTATACATGCTTGTGTATGTGTATGGCATGTACACCTGTGGTGTACACACACACACACACGTGTGTGTGTGTGTGTGTGTGTGTGTGTAAGCGCACAGCCTGTGCCTATGCATATGGAGGCCAGAGAATCTCTGCTGGGTGTGTCTCTCTATCATTTTCACTTGGGCACCTACCTTGGGCAACTTTCTTACCCGTTTGTGCTTTATACCCTGCTTCCTGGGGTAGCTGCACAAATTAAAAAGTTAACATCAGTAAAGGTCTTGGAAAGAATTCTGTATGTGTTCTTCTAACCCAGGTCACAGTGTTTGCCTCTGGGAGTCACAGGGTTCACTCTAAACAGCTCTCTCTGAGTCATCTTGATAGGATGCCCAGCCAACAGCCTTCCAGTCCCCTTTCACTGTTTGACCAAAAGAAAGAGAAGACTGCTTTGACTTTAGATAGGGGATGTGGATGAGTTAACACTTCCAACCCCATCACTCTGCTAAGGACTTTGTCGTTTGATCTGTGTAACACCTCTCTACAATGTAGAGTCATCTCCAGTTTACGGATGGGGACCTGTAGGCTCAGTTTAAAAATCCACACAGCCCCCAAGTGAGAGAGTGGAAAGCCAAGTGGACAAGTAAGTGGTTTTGTCGCTCAGCCCGGTGCATAGCTACCATGAAGATCAGACACCATCCACCCTCCTGCCCTTTAGAGTAATTGCAGCCGCTTTCAATTGAGGAGCACTCAATGTCATTAAAAATGTGTCCGTATGTATTATTCTTCCAATTTTCCCCATGTCCTCCCATCCCAAGGCACTCCCCTTTCAAGTTAGAAGAGTCAGAAACTCTTGTACTTATTTTATCAATGAAAGCACTGAGTCAGTATATTTTACCCGAGTGATAGAACACTCCTTATACCCATGATAGTATGGAATGCAGACTCCCAGGTTCTCTTCCATCCTCGACGCCCTTCTTCATATGACAGTTTCCAAGCTCATGCTACCCTGTGCTCAACTCTTGGTCTGTGTGAGCTGAAAGTGATAGTCCCAAATGGACTGAGGCAATGCTTCTCCTGGAGTAGAAGGGAGTATTCAGCTCAGGTGAAGGAAGAAATGAAAAGAAAGCCTATGCAGCCAAGTCATCCTCTCCCTATTCTTAACTCCAGAGCATCTTACTCCTTCAAGTTCATACTCCTGGGTTTTCAGAAACTGTCACTTGGCTTCTGGTCTTCTTAACTCACATTCTCTGTCCCCGCTGAAGCCCCTGGAGCTTTGAGAAACTCACCTTACCTTCTCTTGGGAGGTAAAGGCTTTAGGTTGCTTCAGAGATACAAGAATAGATAGCTTACTAGCCAAGCTAAGACCCAGTCCCAGGTTTCCCTTCCTCAGAAGAGGGACATCAGAGGTCAGATGAACAAAGATTTGCCCTGAAAGCTGAAAAGCTGTCACTTTAACCAAAGGGGAACTAAATTAGTTCATAGGGAGACCAACTCAATTCTCCCATGTGGCCCATACTTTTACCCCAACCTACAATCTTGGGGATATAGATTATAAATATACTGGGAAACTAACAGTAAACTTCAAACAGTGTGGAACATCTTGGCCTCATCAGTGAATAAAACAGCGCAATCCTAGCTTAAGTGCAAGGATATTATTGAATAATCCACACAAGAAGTTATAGATCACCACACTTTGGCTTTATTAAGCCAATTAAGAGTATAATGAGTCCTCTAGTGGGCTAACCACGAGTAGGCCCTTGCATGGGAAAAGACTCTTGGTACCCAGCTAAAGGAGGGTAGGGTTTTTAAAGTCAAAAGGCTGTATACGCATCATACCTGGTGTAGAATACGGGTCTTTACAATGTAACCTTTGATCTTGTAAAACATCACACAAGGTCATACTTTCAGAGCAACAGTTCTCTACCTATGGGTCAAGACCCTTGCGGGGGTTGAACGACCCTTTCACAGGGGTCACCTAAGACCATCAGAAAATGCAGGTATTTACATTGAGATTCCTAACAGTAGCAAAATTACAGTTATGACATAGCGATAAAAACAGTTTGTATGGTTGGAGGTCATCACAACATGAGGAACTGTATTAAAGGGCTGCAGCGTTGGGAAGGTTGAGAACCACTGCTCTAGAGGAACCAAACTGTTTTTGCATATCAGGACCTTTTCTCAGCGTAGATGGAGGGTCCTCTTGGTGCTGTAAAACACTTTGTCAAGAGGAGAGGAAAGCTATTTATTGAGAGGCAAATGTGGCTCCTAAGTGGGGGAGGTTAGGAGTCAGGGCAACCTGACCTTTCTTAAGCTGGTCACTTATAACCCCATAGAACTGATCTCTGGGCTCATTCCAAGAAGCAGTAATAGATTCATGGTCCCCGTTCCAATTCTGATATCCGTCTTGGGGTCAAGGATCCCTGGTCCTTAGATCTCCGATCTGCAGCAATAAGGTAATAGCATCTATGCCTGGGGTTCCTGTGGCAATGCATTAGATCATGTAAGAGAGAATCCTGGCAAAGCATCTAGGGCGGGGGTGGGGAAAGTCAGTGCTTCACTCTTTCCCTTCTTAAATCCATCTCGAGTTGCCCTGCCATTGGAGCTTCCCTGAGCTCTGGGTTGCCTGGGCTTTGGGGAAAGTCTGACTGAGATAAAAATGTCTTAAATCCAGGGTCCTTTTAGCTGCTACCAGAGAAACAGCTCCAAATTTTAGCTCTAAGCAAGGAAGAATTCCTGTTTTTGAAAATGTCTCGCCGGGCGGTGGTAGCGCAGGCCTTTAATCCCAGCACTCGGGAGGCAGAGCCAGGCAGATCTTTGTGAGTTCACGGCCAGCCTGGTCTACCAAGCGAGATCCAGCAAAGGCGCAAAGCTACACAGAGAAACCCTATGTCGAAAAAACAAAAAAAAAAAAAAAAAAGAAAGAAAGAAAGAAAAAAAGAAAAGAAAAGAAAATGTCTCCTGCCCATCATCTGCCCTGCGAGTAGACTCTTGACTTCCTTGTGAAGGTGACCCTCTCCCAGGTTTTTCCTTCCGGATATGCATACCTGATGCTCTCACACCTGACTTCGAACTACGAACAAAATTGAAGGTGTACACACATCTCCCCGCTTTCCAGCTGACTGACCTCGCCATCTAAAATGTATCATAAAATGATTGGCAGCCTGGGCTAGAAGTCAGGTCCCCCACCATGGAAAGCCCCCACCTCAGAAACAAAGGAAAAGTTACCCTCCAGAGGAGGGTAGGACCCCAGCCAAGCCTATGAAAAGAAGACCAGGGCCTCATGAGTATTAGAAGCTTGCTTGTCTAGAGTCAAGGACAAGAGTGAGAATAAAAGATGGCCGCCACTGGTTCTTAAAAGCTGAAAAGATTTGGCCTTCCCACCTGTGACTGCACCCAGGCCCAGCACAGGGGGCAGGTGCTAGGTCCCAAGGGACTTGGCACCACCCATCCCAACTGTTACAGAAAAGATAGGCCTCACAGCTGTTCGTGCCTAGGAGCTTCTTGCCATTCAGGTGACCCATGGGCACCTGATCACATCCAACTTAGGCTGAGTTTGGCTAAAACTCCACTCCAGGAGTTTATCATTGACTTGGTAAGAAAGCACGGGCCATTAACCCCAGTAAAAAAAAGCCTTTAGTAGCCATCTGACGCCCTTGTCTGTCCCCACCCCCTGCCCTCACTCTTCCAAAGAACTAGAGAAACAGAATACCTTTATCTCCACAAGGAAATAAAAGAGTTTCTTGCTGGGAAATTCCCTCCAAGGAAAAGAAATAACCAAGATAAACAAACTTATTGCCTTTGGCTCAGCTAGTGAAGGAAGTCTCTGGGAACCAGGAGTTAGGGAACAGGAGGGAGAAAATATAATACCCGGGCTGCCTCCAGCTTACAGCTTCCTTATCTTTATGGGTACTCATTAGTGCAGAGGGCCTATTATCATTGTCCTTCTCCTTTAAAAGCTCCATCAAATCCATTCCAAAGTTTAAAGGCAAAGTCCTCCAAGTCTGTTGGAAGCGGGGACTCCCCTCTCCTTTCTTCTCCCTTCCTCTAGGCTCTAGAATCTAGGGTATCATTTGGGTCCTTGTGATAGTACAGCCTAACAAGGGCCAGAATCTCAATCCTCTCTAGGTTTGGACTGCGTAGAAGTCCACATGGGTTGCTTGCATTCTCCCTCTTTGCCAGAACTCACCTACCGTTTTGTCTCCAACCCCAGAATGGAATCACAGGATTCCATTGTGATTATATGTCTGCCTATCTGTCTTATTTCAAGGGCACTTGGAAAACTCAAATGAATAATGTCAGGTCCAAAGGGAACTCCGATTCCCCAAACTGGAAAAGATAGTCCAAATGTCTAGAAATGAGTTCAATCTGGACTATAGGTGGGTTTCTGGTGGTTAAATAAAAGCCAGCATTCCTCAGGAATTTGTGAAGCTGCTTCCCCTCTACCAAAAGGAAGGGACCTCTGGCAGAAGGGACACATGGCTACTTGTGGTGCCTATTAGCATATCAAAGCACACACTGGCCTCCAGGCTCCTTCAATATCACAAGTACCTGTTACACATTTCAAAGTCCATCCTAGCCCTCCTCACCTCCTTCCCTACCCTACACTCCCTCCAGCTTACAGGCTTCACTCCCCCAGCTACTGTTTCTCCTTATAACCCTGCTATTCTTGCTATGTTTTAAATTTTCTGTCTTTCTGCAGCTCTCTGCTCCTGCTTCTCTCCCTATGTTTTCTCTGTTCTCTCTCCCCTGCTATTCTCCTGTCTCTCATAGATAGGCCTGACCATGTCCAGACTGCTGGCCATGTCCAGTCTACTTTTTTCTCTCTCTGCTCTGGACTCTTCCAGATGAATCTATCTGCAACCCCGCCCACCCCTACCCCTTCTCATTCTCATATCTACAATAAAAAAAAAACCCTTCTTCTTAGCCAGGCATTCCTTTAATTGCAGCACTCAGAGGCAGAGGCAGGCAGATCTCTGTGAGTTCGAGGCCAGCCTGGTCTACAGAGTGAGTTCCAGGGAAACCAGGGCTACCCATAGAAACCTGTTTCAAACAAACAAACAAATAAAAACAAAAATCAATCAAACAAACAAAAAAACCTTCTTCTTAACCATACTGTGCAGCAGTCATGTTGTTAGTTTATACAAATAATATCAAAGACAGCCTTTGACAAACAATAGGCATTCTAGCATCCAGTATAAGCATACTATCAGAGTCTTGATGCAGCAGAGAGGTTAAGAGCATAGACAAGGCAGGGTTCAGATTTCCCCCAGCTCACTCTGTCTATCCCACAGTCAACCCTTGTGTGGCATTTGCAAGTCTTTGTATGCCTTTACAAACACCATAATTGCTAAACTTCTTCCTGTCAGTTTACTCAACAACCACTGAAAACATGTCAGCCTCCTCTACATTTAGGGATGTAGGGAGGGTAACTGACGCAGAAGGACAGGGCCTTGTTATGGTGTACCCAACTGTGTCCTGACAAAGAAATGTCACCAACATCACTATCCCAAAGAAACATGAAGCTTAGGTGAGAAGACAAAGGTACTTATAACTATTGGCGAGCAATTAAGAACACCTATCACTTGTCAAAGATTGTCGTTGATATTTTTCATATAAACTGACAACATGGCTGCTCCATAATATGGTTAAGAGGAATGTTTTTATTATAGATGTGTGTGTGTGTGTGAGAGAGAGAGAGAGAGAAAGAGAGAGAGAGAGAGAGAGAGAGAGAGAGAGAGAGAGAGGGCACAGATGGGAGGACTGGGAGTTGTTAACAATGAGGAAGCCCCATTCATGCATTCATTCATTCATTAATTCAACAGGATTTACAACCATTTCTGCAGAGGAACTTCATCTTGTTTGGTTATTGTCTTTCAGTATCTCACATAAGAAGTCGACCTGAATGGCACAACCCCCTTGGAAGCCACCAGCAATGAGGCTCTTCTTAGTCACCATCCTGCTGGCTATCGCCTCAGGTGGGTCTGTTGTCCCAACTCCCCAGCTCAAACTCTTTGTTTCTAGACTCCTTGTCTCTAGAATCTCAGCTTCATGGGACACTGACATCAGTCACCCCGAGCTATGTCCCTCACAAGATGTGTATCCCTATGAGACACAGACACACAGAGGCAATGCAGAAAAGGCATGTTTAAAAGTGGGTTTTGATAGCATTGGAAATCAGAGACAAGAACGAATTCTTAATTTTAAGACCAGGAATCTGATAGAGGATTCTCTATGGAGACTAAAGAGAAAGAAAAAAAAAATGACCTTGACCTCAAACCCAACATCTTTTCTGAATTGTATGCTTTGGGGGATATTAACTAAATGAACTAATTTTCCTGGCCCTTAATGTTTTTAGTTTAAAAAAGAAAGAAAGAAAGAATCTACCAAGGTAAATTATATAGTAAATGCAAAAAACGTAACATCCTAAAAAGTAGTGTTAACACACCATTACTTTGTCATTCATTGTCCTTAAAAAGATTATTGTTAATGAGATGCTATTGTGGAATTTGAGACCACCGGGAAAAGACTACAGACTCAATTCAGATTATAATTAGCCAAATTTATTATTTCCGCTAGCAGGGCAGCTGTCTCTAAGCCAAATCAGAAATGTGTTGCACTCGAGCAGATGGGGGAATGGTTTTTAAAGGTAAACGCCACAATTGCTCCACTTCTGCGGAATTTACAACTACATGGAGAATTGCCCCTCTCTCCTGGACGTAAGGAACTGCTTCACTCCCCCACCCACAGCTACACGAGAAACTGTCATCCCCCCTGCCCACAGCGATAAGCGTGTTTACAGAAGCCAGAACAAGCTGTTAATCGTTTCAAAACAGTTACACAGTTTAGGGGAGGGACAAGGGGTCAGAGCTTTTAGGACTTTAGGTTAGAGGTCAACAGCTACACAACTGGGTACCTGGTACCAAATGGAATTTTCCTAGCCACAACATTCCCCACTGGCTTTAGATCATATGAATCAAATCATTGATTCCTGACGAATCAATTTTTTTAACAGAGTTTATTCATTTTTTAATGTATGTTATCGAGCAATTTAAAATTTGAAGGCTGATCATAATGCCAAGGAGCAGTAAAAGGATAGGTCCAGCTAAGGCAGTCAAAGAATGGTAAGCCATGGAAGAGAAAACGGACAGACACCAACTAGAGGCCTCATCACACTCTGCTCTTGCATCTACATTTTTCTGCACCATGTTTAATGTTTCTCAGATAACTCCCTAGTTGTTGGCATAAAAACAGCATTTTTCACATCAGACGGCACAAATCTCATCCCTGACGGTTTTATAAAAACCATTTCTGCTAGGGAATCAGCTTTTCAAGTTGTCCTATAGAATCATTGAGATGTTGTATGGCCTGGTCTACTCTATCATTTAGAGTTTGGAAAGTCTGATCTTGGATAATTAAAGCTGATGTTCCCAAGGCAGCCAAATCTGTGATCCCTGCTGTCACTAGGAGGGGATATAACTACAGCTGAGTTACTGTTCTTTTTCTTCTAACTAGGCCCTGGCACTCAAGGCGGGAGTGTCCTTCATACACAGGCAATTGTTTCTACTCTCCTCTCGAGTATACATATATTCTTGGGGAAGACTATAGGTTAGAATACAGAGATTTCCTTCCCATGTCCTGAATTCTGGTGTTCCACTGTTACACATCCAGCGAGACCAAATGTGCAGGCCCACCATGTCCCTAAAGGTTCTGGAAAGTACATTCTAATATATTCAGACTTACTGGTGTACATGTGAGTACTACAGGATCGGCCATAAAGGGAATCTGGGTAATTATTAGTTGAAGAGATTAAACAAGTACCTGTTCCTTGGGTGAGCTTACTTTCCTCTGGTTCACAATTAAAATTCTCAGATGGTGTAGTAGTTGGGGTAATAGAAAGACTGACCCCTATCCCCACATAAAAAGGATATTCTTATCACATCCTGGGAATGGCCATGGCATTGCCTCCAATATACTGTATCTTAGAAGTCAGCGATCCCAATCTTTTTTGTCAGCCTGGACTAGAGAATCCTTGAAGAGGTCACTTAGATCAAATCTAAATACAGGCTGGGAGGCATCGTTTTGTAGAACACATTATTTTTCTGCTATCTGACCATGGATATAAGATGTGTGGTTCCCATGGCAACTCCCAGTCCCAAACCTTAACATTTTCAGGGAGTTAAGCCTAAAAGATACCTGTCAAGATTCCCAACATTAGTGTGTCTGAGTCCGAGGCGCTGATGAACCACACCTTTAGGGGGAGCTGGTGATCTCTCAGTACTCTCCATTTTCACCTCTGTTTTGGCTAGTCATGTCCACCTTAAAATGGAAGTGGTGGATCCAAGCCTCAGTCCCTGCTACCTTGATGACCATGGGTGTTGTCAGGATCACTGGGTACATCCCCTTCCGGGAAAGTTCCAGGGTTCTGCTGGGCAGGCGACGGACCTACACCAAGTCACTAGGTTGGAACCTGTGCTTCTGTTCAGTCAAAAGTAGCATGGGTGGGAGGGTGATAGACAGCTCTGGATGTCTCAGATGGTCTGCTGCAATGCACCTAGGACTTGAGGAAGGAATCATTAGATATTTCAGTGGTCTGTGGCCTTCCCATTGCAGAAATAAGTGGGGCTGCGGCCAAACCTTATTTCAAATGGTGTAGCTTGTCCTGGTAGAGGGCGCACCTGATCCAAAAAAGAACGGTGGGAGGCAATTCTATCCACCCCTTGCCAGTTTCTGCCCAGAATTTAGTTAGTATCTCTTTAATAGTCCCGTTTGCTCTTTCTACCTGTCCTGAGCTCTGGGACCTATAGGCACTACATAAGTTCCAATGTATCCCTAGCATTTTAGCTGCTTGCTAAAATGGACTTTGTCCATGAAGGCCAGCCCATTGTCAGACCCCAAAGAGGAGAGGAGGTCAAATCTGGGAAGAATCTCCATCAGCAATTTTTTAGTAACTACATTTGCTCTTTCTGACCTTGTGGGAAAGGCTTCTACCCTGAAAAGGCATCTCTAAAAGCTAGCAAATACAGGTAACCAAACGTTGTCGGAGTAACTTCAGTGCAAGTCCCAGTGTTCTCTGGGACCAAGCCCCTTCCTCAAACACCCACAGGTGCGGGTTTTCCTCCTCTTGGGTTCACCTGGGTGTGGATGGCATAGTGGCAGGTAACTTGCTCAACTCTTTCATCTAGGTGGCCTAGAAAGTACCTGTCCCTGATCAATTCTTTTAATTTGGTCGATCTCAGGTCACTCTGATAGATTTGTGAGAGAAGGAGTGGACCCCAAGGCTTCTGGTAGGATGGGCATCAATCTGGAAGTATCCACCAGTCCTCTGTCCCGGTGGACCCCCACTGTACGGCCCTATTTTCTTCCTCGCAGGTGTATGTTATATGTGGCGGGCCAAACGGTTGCACTGGCTCTATGGCTGCTCTTCTCACTGTGCCATCAGCAAATCTGTTGCCTTAGGGTTCTGCCAAATCCCCTTTTTGGTTGTCCAGACAATGGTTAATAGCAAGCTTCTCTAGCAACCTGAAAGCTGTTAGGAGAGGAGAGACCTCCTCCTTGTTTTTGATCGTCTTTTCTGTAGAGGTCAGCAGGCTCTGTTCCGGGTACAAGGCCCCGTGGACATGTGCATTGGCAAAGGCATGTCGGCTGTTGGCACAGATGTTGACAGCTCAGCTATTTCCCCATCTTAGTGCCTGAGTCAAGGTTGTGGGTTCTGCCTTTGGGGCTGATGTCCTTTGAGGCAGAGATTGTACCAGATGACCTCTGTGAGTGGCACTACAGCCCCTCCCGCATACCTGAAACTGTCTTGTACATAACTGCCTCCTTAGGTGAATAAGGTCACATCCGCTTTCCCAAGGGACTGGTCTCAGAGGTCCAGTTGTCCATATTGCAGGTGGTCAATGACCTGGGCACAGGCATGGACCAGCTGTTCTTCAGGGTCAGGCAGGAGGGATTCTGGGTTTAACACAGCAGATGGTGAGGATTTGATCCTGGGTACATCTAAAAGGAGAGCCTAATAATGGGTGAGGTGTGTGTGTGCCATCCCGTGCTCAGAGGCTCCTCCAAGGAACACCTTGATGGAGTGGGGATTGGTGACAACCAGCTCCTTCCTGTCCCATGGTTGGTTGATCAATTTCCTTTGACAATAGTGCTGGGGCAGCAAGTTGTCCACCCTGCTGCAACGCGGTCTAGGCATTTAGACAAACAGGCCACAGCCCATTTCTAGGGTCCCAGAGGTTAAGTCAGTACCCCTTTCACCACCCCATATTGTCATCCACAACAAGTGGAAGGACCCATCAGGGTCTGGTAGCCGAGGACCAGGACTGACACCAAGTCTTCCTTGAGCTTTGGGAATGCCTCCTTTTCTTTGCCCTCCCAGCTCACGGGGCCATTTCCTCCTAGGCACTGATATTAACAGTTTTGCTGTTTCTGCAAAGTTGGATATCCATAGTCTGCAGTAGCCAACTGTACCCAAGAATTCTCTCACCGGCCTTTTATCTCGTGGCTCAGAGATATTCAGAATAGATTGGATGCTGCTAAAGGGCAGGGTTCTCCTATTGCCGCCCCGAAAGCAATAACTTACCCAAATTAAGTTACCTTATAAGAGCACAATTGGGCCTTTTTAGCAGACACATAGTAGCCCGGCTGCTGAAGAGTTTCGAGAAGTTCCTCTGCGGCTTTTTGGCCCTCCTCCAGGGTTCGTACATCAATGAGATAATCCACATACTGCAAGAGGGTGACATTCAGGTGTCCTTGGAGGTACTCAAGCAGGTCCACACTAAGAGCTTCTTTAAAGAGTGGGGGGGGTGGAGAGATGGCTCAGAGGTTAAGAGCACCGACTGCTCTTCCAGAGGTCCTGAGTTCAATTCCGAGCATCCACATGGTGGCTCACAACCATCTGTAATGAGATCTGGCACCCTCTTCTGTATACATAATAAATAAATAAATCTTTTAAAAAAAAGAGTAGGGGAGTTCTTAAACCCCTGTGGGTAGCCTGGTCCAGATCAATTGGCCGCTGAACCCTGACTCAGGGTCTGTCCAATCAAAGGCAAATATAGTTTGCCTCACAGGTGCCAGAGGCAGAGAGAAAAGGGCACCCTTCAGGTCTAAGACAGTGTGTACAGTTTATCCTTGAGCCAATAAGCTGAGTATTGTGTAAGTATAAGTATAAAGTATAAGGATTTGGTATTGTCTGGGGGATGGTTTCCACTCTCTTATTTACTCCCCTTAAGATTAAACAGGATGACACAGGAATCTCCTGCTGGATTCCTGGAGCACCTCTGGGAGGCTTCCTGGGAATTTACCTCCATAGGTCTAGATGCCCCAGAAAACCAGCAGGTTATTAATACTGCTTTTGTCACGAGCCATCCCCAAATATTTGTAGGAAGTTACAGAAATTAGAAGGCTTTGAGGGAATGAATAGTTCCTGATTTCTCTGCATTACTCAGATACCTTTGAGAGATTAGTTGGGGCCGCTGCTCTCATTCTGGTCACTAAGGCCTGGCGATAGGTGTCTAGTGCTGCCTTAACCTTAGTCAGTGTTGGGATCCCAGTTTGGTAAATTTAGCTGAGAGTAATATTCACTCAGTTCTTTCTTCTGCATTTGCTGTGGTTACCCCAGAACCCATCACAACCTTCCTGGCTGCAGTCATAACTATATCCCTCTTCTCAGCAGTAAAAAGGGTACCTAGAAGCTGCTTACAATCATCCCAAATGGGTTGGTGGATAAAGAAAATAGTTTCCAACAGGCTAATGAGGGCCTGGGGCATCCCAGAGAAAGGAAGATTCTAAGTCTTCCTGTTATACAGGGTCAAGAAAGGAACAAAAACTAGAGAAGGTCTAGGCTTCTCCTCCTCATAAGCATTTTGTGCTGGTGGAAGTGGGTGCCCACTGGGGGTGCCTCTCTAAGAGGGAGAACAGCTGGGGTCTTGCTTAGCTGGAGTGGAGCACGATCCAGGCAACTCCAAGTGTGTGAAAGTGAGGGTTGGTCAGGATAGATTATTGGGAGAGCCAGTGCACAGCCCTCACTCAGATACAGTTGGATCCTGGACTGGCTGGGTGAAGTTGTAAAGTGGAGAAAATCCCCCTCCTTCACAGGGGCCAATACAGAGAGTCTAGGCATTTTACTTAGGTTTCTACTGAGCCTTTGATTTTATTGACTTGGCAACTAAAACCAAGGAACTTTGTTTGAGGGCACTACGTTCCAGCCATGGAGGAGACACAAAAGAGGAGGGAGAACCATCAATCAATATAAGGAAACTGCTCTGGGTGGCTAGGGTTCCCTGGGACCACTTGACAATCTCTCTTGGAAATTTAGGGGTTGAAGGACCCTGCATCTGGCCATCCCACATGCAAAGAGGGACATTCTAGTTCACGGAGAGTGCAGACCTTTCTAGATGACATCTTAACTCCATAGTCTGTTTTATGGAAGTATTGCAGCATGCAGCTCAAGGGAGACTTGGCTATGTTCTGTCAGCTTCTCCTTTCTGCAACAAAACTTATAAGCATACCAGAAAACACAAATCCACCAAATGCAAACAATGTAAAAAGACAAAACATTCACGTAGTCAGATGAGTCAGACACAGACATACACTGGCCACCTTCACTTACATGCCCAAACCCCCGGGGTACAGGAAGACATCTCCTCTATCCCTGGAGACTGAGTCTACAATCGCATTAAATCTCCTCCTCCATGTGTCCCCAGAGGTCAGGACTTCCCAGAACAGCTCACTGATCAGTATTGTCTTGAGTACACATGAGCCAGCAATCCTTACTTCCATTTTGTTTCAATTTGCAAATTTGCAGTGGTCACTGTCTGGACATCCCTGGGCCTCCAAGTCCACAAAAGTACTTCCCCCCATCTGGAGCTGTTTACCACTGGACCTCCCAGTTTTGGTACTTGCCCTCAATTAGGGCTTGACTCTGACTAGTGACTCTTTAATTTGTGGCAGCCATGGTCACTGATGCCCCTGAGTCTCCAAGTCTGCCTTAGACTTGCCCTCACTTGGGGCTTATCCTGGATCCCTGGCCTTGAGTCTGAGGTTCCCCCAGGATCTCGCTGGGGCCTCCAAGAATGTTGTGGAGTTTGAAACTCCTGGGAAAAGACTACAAACTCAATTACAGATATAATTTGCCAAAATTATTATTTGTGCTAGCTGGGCAGGTAACTCTAAGCCAAATCAGAAATGTGCCACACCTGAACAGATGGGGGAAAGGATTTGAAAGGTGAACACCACAATTACTCCACCTCTGTAGAATTTATAGCTACAGGAGAAACTGCCATTCCCCATGCCACAGCGATAAGCGTGTTTACAGAAGCCAGAACAAACTGTTAATCATTTCACAACAGTTATACAATTTAGGGGAGGAGACAAGGGGTCAGAGCTTTTAGGAATTGAGGTCAGAAGCCAACAGCTAATAAAGTGGATGCCTGGTACAAAATGGAATTTACTTACCTATTACATTACAATTAAAATGGAACCAAATTATGATTAAGTAACATTTTATTTTATACAGTGTTGTATGGCTGTAGTATCATGTAAATAACTAGGGAATACACATTAATTAGAAAATGGCATTCCTCCAGATGAGTTATGTGGATCGCTTCAGCCCACTTGACCTCTCTCCATTCTTAAAACTCTCTTGTCTTCTGTTCCCACAGCGGCCTCCACAAAAAGCCCCATATTTGGTCCCCAGGAGGTGAGTAGTGTGGTAGGTAACTCGGTGTCCATCACGTGCTACTACCCAGCCACCTCCGTCAACCGACACTCCCGGAAGTACTGGTGCCGGAAGGGAGCCAACAGCCTCTGCACAACCCTCATCTCTACAAACGGCTACGTCTCCAAGGAGTACGCAGGCAGAGCCAACATCATCAACTTCCCAGAGAATAACACGTTCGTGGTTAACATTGCACAGCTCACCGGGGATGACACTGGGAGCTACAAGTGTGGTCTGGGCACCAGTAACCGACCCCTGTTCTTTGACATCAGCCTGGAGGTCAGCCAGGGTAAGAATCCAGCTCCCCGGGCTCCTGGGGAAAATAGTTTAAATCAATTCAGGTGCTATGACAGAGTTTGCCCCAGGAAGAGACCTCCTGCAGAAGGGTATCCTGACATGATGTCGTAAGTCTCCTCCCTCCTGAGGCAAAGGCTTTTTTTTTTTTTCATGATAGAATAGCAAGACAGATGAGGCACCTCTGGGGGAAATGGAGGAAACTTTGTATGTCTTCTGGATCTCTAACAAGCATCTTAAGTGGCTTGAATGTGTGCCAGGAGGACAGCTTTTGTTGATTTGATAGAGTTGAGACATGATGTCTGTCAGGTCCAAAGGAAGCTCCTTTTCCCCAAATTCTGGAGGATAGACAAAAGCCATCATTCCTGGGGAACTTGTGAAGCCAGTTCCCTTCTACTAAAGGAGGCATTTCCCTTAGAACTGACAGAAGGGACGAATGGCTATCTATGGTGCCTATTAGCATATCAAAGCACATGTTGGCATCCAGGCTCCCTCAGGATCACAAGTACCTGTTATATATTCAAAGCCCGTGCTGGCATCCTGGCCCTCCCCTATCCTAACTTCTACATCTCATGGGCTTCCCGCCCCTGCCCCGCCCCTCTCCCCCAGCTACTCATTCTCCTTCTACCCTGCTATTTGGACTCCGCACCCTCCTTTTGGCCCACACTTTCTTTGCTCCCCCCACCCCTTACCATGCTCCTGCTTCTCTCTTGTATCTGCTGGCCATGTTCAATCTACCACGTTCTCTCCATGCTCTGGGTTCTTCCAGATGCCTCTGGCTGTGCTCTCCCTCATATCTACAATTCAAACCTTCCGCTTAACCATAGATAGTTCCATTAGAACTATCAGCATGAATTAGGTTTTTTTTTTAACTGAAGTCTAGGCCCCTGCAGAGATTAGCCACTAAACAAACCCACTGTAACTGAAAGATTAGAAGGAGAAAAAAGGTTTTCTGATCGTCCAAGGGGAGTTAAAAGAGAAAACTCAAGGGAGGAAAATCACAGGGGCTCTGAGGATATGCATTGCTCTTTGGGATGTGGGTGCCATTAACTGTATCCTAAATAAGAAGGTCGCTCCTATGCTCATGGAGAGTCATAACACCTCAGGTCCCTAAGAGATGAGGCTTATTCACAGTTGACCCCATCTAGATACCTAGAAGGGTACTGCCGATGCTGGGAATTGAACACTTTCAATAGCAGACTCTGCTTCTTAAGGCCACCCAGAAGATTTGGAATATTATTTTTAGACAATTCACGTTCAATTCTGTTTGTTTCTGCACATGTTAATTTAGCACCTGCCAAAAATAGATGTTGTGCCAGTCACAGCAGAGAGGGAAAATGTGAAGGAAATGTCTCCTCCGGTCTATAGAGGCAGAGCCTAGGCTGGACGTGATGACTGACGAAGACGTTCAGGAGGACACAGAGAAGGGAGAAATTAGTGCAAGCTCAGGGAAACCCTTCCTGAGGAGATGGAAGTCAGGCTGGGCCCTGGAAGAGGGAGGAGATGGATGGGTGACTGCTGACTTCACTCATGAAAGTCATAGCCAACACCTCCACAACAAAAGGCAGGGTAACCAGAGAACACTTCTTTTAACCAATGGCTTTTAAATTTTAGTTATTTATTTTATGTGTATGAGTGTTTTGTCTGCATATATTTCTGAGCACCACATGTGTTCCTGGTGCCCTCAGAGGCCAGAAGAGGTGTCAGATCCCGTGGGTGGGACTGGAGTTTCAGACGATTGTGAGCCACTCTGTGGATGCTGGGAATCGAACCCTGGTCCTCTGGAAGAGCAGCCAGTGTTCTTAACTGCTGATCCATCCCTCCAACTCCCATTTATTGAAGTTTTGCAATCATAGGAACCTTCACAATGACCATGCAAAGATCTGGTTCCTATGCAACCTTTATATGGAGTTCCGTGAAGCACAGGTGGCCATACAGAGATGAGACAGGACAAAACAGGCGTGAGCCAGTGCTAGTAGACTGAGTGGAAAAACCAGCAAGGCTCATCTGTTCAAATTCTTCCGGGTACTTCAGCTGAGTTCTTCTCTTGGGGTGTGAGGCAGACTCGGCAGTGAAGATCTTGATAGACAGAATAGTAGGTCAGGAGTTTCTTTCTGCCCCATTGTCACGAAGAAAAATGAGAAGGTCAAGGTAATGTTTTTAGAGTTTGTGGGTAGCTTTAGAATAAAGGGGTTATGGTTTCTATGGTCTGTCTTGGAGAAAAGGAATTCTGGTTTCCATGGCTTGCCCTTGGGAATAATGGCATGAAAAATAAAAGGGTAGGAGAAAGTAAAAATAAAACCTTTACTTTGGTGGCCTTTGTCCTGGTGTGTCATTGGGTAAGTTCCAACAGAAAAATTCTGACAATGTTCCTTTAGAGAGGAGGGCATTCTAGGTCATTGGCCCACCCAGAACCCTCACTAGGAGCAGCAAATGGCCCTAGGTTGTGAAACAAAAATTATAATTTACCCCTGTCCTTCATTTCTCAGCTCCTGAGTTCCCAGAGGACACTCATGTCTACACTGAGGACATGGGCAGAAATGTGACCTTCGACTGCCCTTTCCAAAAGGAGAACTCTCATAGCAAGAAATCCTTGTGTAAGAAGATAGGTCAGACCTGTGAACTTGTCATTGACTCTACTGGAAACGTGAACCCCAGCTATGAGGGCAGAGTAAAACTTTTCATGAAAGGGACCAGCGGACTAATATTCGGTGTCAGCATTAATCACCTAAGACTCGGTGATGCTGGGCTGTATGTTTGCCAGGCTGGGGAAGGGTCTAGTGCCAACAAAAAGAATGTTGACCTCCAGGTGCTAGAGCCTGAGCCAGAGCTGCTTTATGCAGATCTGAGATCCTCAGTGACTCTTGACTGCGCTTTGGGCCGTGAGGTGGCAAATGAAGCCAAATATCTGTGCCGGATGAACAAGGAAACTTGTGATGTGGTCATCAACACCCTGGGGAAGAGGGATCCAGCCTTTGATGGCAGGATCCTGCTAACCCAAAAGGACAATAACGGCCGTTTCAGTGTGTTGATCACAGGCCTGAGGAAGGAAGACGCAGGACGCTACCTGTGTGGAGCCCACAGTTCTGGTCTGCCTCAAGAAGGCTGGCCCATTCAGGCATGGCAACTCTTTGTCAATGAAGGTGAGACCCTCCAAAAGGCAAGCAAGATGGGGTGGCATGGGATGGCAGATGAGACACTAGACACTATATTAACTCTCTGATATATTCATCGATGTTCACGTTAGTCATCAGTATTTACTCACTGGTAAGTCTTGAACTAAGTGGGAGGCAGTTCAGGAGAGCTAGAAAATGCAACTTCTGCCTTATGCTAGTTCCCAACTACTCTTCTGCATTATCAGGGGCTCTAGAAAGTAGAGCCCCTGCTGGAGGCATGACCAGTAGACATGGTAGGCCCATATCCCCTTCCCAACCCACTCAACTCCAGAGCAAGTTGTACACCACAACCCTGACACTCAGATGGGAGAACACTGGCATACCATGACCTTAAAGCTTCCAGGAAAGCCAATACCCCAGCATCTGAATGTTCCACTCCCACAGCTCTAAGGGCTATTTGTTATTTGGTACAATTTGCCTCAACAGCTACACCTCCATGTGCTATCAGCAAGGCGGAATGATTCAGCCCATGCTCCTTCTCACCCTCACACACAGAATCACCCTCATGAGAAGCAGCAAGCCAGTAGTTGAAGTTCAAAGTACCCGTCCTTATGGTTTTTCTTTAAGGGGACTATGTTCCTGACACTGTTTTCCTATTCCCAACTCTGGATCTTCATCAACATCCCTGACATCTTCAGTCACCATGGGTTCCCTCTGGACCTCTGCATTAGCTTCTGTGTTCTTGAAGATGACTCTTGGGGTCTTTCCTAAAATCATACAACATTGTTTTAGTTTCTATTTTAAAGTATAGCTATTCCAAATACATTTTTGTAATTTAGGTACAATATGTCAAGCCATTTTTTTTTCCGGATATGCTAAGAAACAGATTAGAAGCTTATCTAGAGGGAGATTTTATAAGAAGCCAAAGGAAGAGGGCTAATATTCTCTCTTAAATGCCGTTCATCCACTGCTGAGAATGAGATGGGAAGAGAGGGAGGAGATACCCACACCAAAGTCATCGGAGTCTGGCCCCCAGACTCTGGCTACAGACTCAGACGTAAATAAAATGTTTTTCATTTTCTGAGGAGTGGGAGGTGATTTGTCTAAACTTTCCTCTCTCCATGGTGATGTCACGGGAAGAAAAGTTGCTATTTGAGTATTTCTGTTCTTTCACACTATCCCCATCTGTACTTCCAGAGTCTACAATTCCCCCTAGTCGCTCTGTGGTGAAGGGTGTCACAGGAGGCTCTGTGGCCGTGGTCTGTCCCTACAACCCCAAGGAAAGCAACAGCCTCAAGTACTGGTGTCGCTGGGAAGGGGATGGAAATGGCCACTGCCCGATTCTTGTGGAGAGCCAGGGGGTGGTGCAAGAAGACTATGAGGGCCGCCTGGCCCTGTTTGATCAGCCAGGCAATGGCTCCTACACTGTCATCCTCAACCAGCTCACCACCCGGGATGCCGGCTCCTACTGGTGTCTCACCAATGGCGACTCTCGCTGGAGAACCACCATAGAACTCCAGGTTGCTGAAGGTGAGAGCTGACCTGTAGCAGGTGGAGGCGGGAGGCTGAGGACTATTCCGACAGCAGCGGTTTCATCCGCCCCCTAGACATCTTCCCTGCTGGGCCATCTCCATGCTGGTGCAGGAAGGACCTACTTGTCCGGAGGTCACATTTCCAGACCCATGACCAGCACCACATGTGCCTTCAGTCATCACTTGCAGCACTTCCTGATATCAAATATTGGCCTCCTTTGCTGTAGACAGATGTCCCCTGAAGTAGAATATTGAACATGCTCTTTGTACTAAGCCTAGAAAAAACTAAATAAGTAAAGGAAAGTAAAAGAAGCGAAGAGAATCCAGCGAGCAAGGCTGTATGTTCTGTACTAAACCCTGGGCTGATACGGCGGTCATCAATAGTCACCGTATTAGCATGCCTTCTGCTTCTTATTATATGCAGACTAATGTATCACAATGATATCTTCAGGGGAAATGCACACGGCACACCAAAACCACCACTTTCCTTCCCCGGTCGCATCTCCAAGTCTCAGTTTCTGTGTCTGTTTGCCAGCTCCAGGGAAGCCCAACCTCGAGGTGACACCCCAGAACGCGACGGCTGTGCTGGGAGAGACCTTCACGCTCTCCTGCCACTATCCCTGCAAACTCTACTCCCATGAGAAGTATTGGTGCAAATGGAGCAACGAGGGCTGCCACGTCCTGCCTAGCCGTGACGAAGGGGCCCGCCAGCCCTCTGTGAGCTGTGACCCCAGCAACCAGCTCATCTCCATGACCCTGAACCCTGTCAAGAAGGAAGATGAAGGCTGGTACTGGTGTGGGGTGAAGCAAGGCCAGACCTATGGAGAAACTACAGCCATCTACGTAGCGGTTGAAGAGAGGACAGGGGGTGAGTCTCCAAGGGCAGTCAGTGCCTGCACCCCACAGCACCCCACGGCAGGGCTTATCAAAAGCCCCTAACTAGGAGCTTCTCCATCAGGGTAACCCGGGGTTTTGCTATAAGAGAGAAGGAGTAGGGAGGCAAATAGTAGGAGCTTTCCTGTTTAATCTCAGTCGTAAGACAAGTCTCACAGGTGCCTCTCACACCAGAGTGAAGCCCCCTCTCTGTCCAGAAGTCCTACATAGCAATTTCAGAGTCACAGTCACATCGGCACACTCGTCCTCCTCCGTCTGTGCGAGACTGTTCTCCGAAGATGGCCGGGTACCAACATCTTGACCAAGAACACTAAGGCACAGGGGGCAAGTGAAGCTTGGATTAGAGCATGTGCTTAGCATGCACAATGCCCTGGGTTCGATTCCTGACACCAAAAGAATAAAGGGAGGAAGAAAACAATTAATGCAAGCTCATCTGGCAAGTTGGTATTCCCAGCCTCTGATTAAAATGTCATATAAGCCAGGTGATAGTGATGCATGTCTTTAATCCCAGCACTTGGGAGGCACGGGCAGGCGGATCTCTGTCAGTTCAAGGCTAGCCTGGTCTACAGAGTTAGTTCCAGGACAGTGAGAGCTGTTACACAGAGAAACCTGTCTCAAAAAAAGAAAAAGAAAAACAAAGGAAAGAAAGAAAAAAAGAAAAGAAAAAGTCATATAGGATGTCATCTTGTATGATGTGGGCCTTTTAAACTTGGATATCTCAGGAAGTCTGAGTCCAGCAAGACTAGCTCACTAGAAGCCATTGTGGTGCTGCTGCCTGCAGGCAGCCCTAGGACAGGATTTGGATGCTGTGAAAATCTCTTCGTCTGCCTGTTGTCACAGGTGGATCTGTTACGTAGATCCTTGACAATGGAAATGAACTTGGTAAGACTAGGAGAGAGGACTGGATAGACGTAATCGTGGTGTGGGGGCAGTAAGAGCAGATATAATGTCTGGGATCTAGAACAGGTCTTTACTACCAAGCTTAGTGCCAGTCCAGAGCCCGCCCCAGTAGCTTTGAGGTCTTGCCCTGTGATTTCTCCCTAACCCACAGGCACAAGAACACAGAGGAAAAACCATAACCAACATCGTTTTGCTCTGCTGCAGGGTCACGCCATGTCAACCCACCAGATGCAAACGCACATGCGGATGTTGCTCCAGAAGAGGGAGTTGAATCCAGTGTCAGTGAGAATGAGAACAGAGCGGTTCCAAACCCCAAGCTTCTGGCAGAGGAAAGAGGGATAGAGAGCGTGGGAGACCAAGCTCAGGAGAACAGAGCATCTGTGGATGCTGGCAGGTGAGTAGATTGCCCACTCTACCACTCCAGAGGCCAAGCCCCAAGTCTGGGCCGCTAGAACCAAGTAGCAGAATATGAAAGAGGCCAGTAGACAGTCCGCTCTCACAGCCTTGGCTTGTGCTTGTCAGGGGAAGGGAGGGTGCACACCCCTTCTCCCATAGCTAGAGCAGTCAAGGAGGCCAGGTCCTTGCATTGCTGGTTCAGGGCACGGGGTGGTCCTTAGCAAAGCAGAGTTGAGAACTCCATCAAAAGAGGGGGGGGGGGGGGGGGCCTCTAGCTGGGACAGCCTTCCAGCACATTCTGAGGATCTCCCTCCGTGGTGGGCTCACTTGATACTTCTTGCAGTGCTGATGGACCAAAGGGGAGCTCCAAAGTGCTGTTTGCCACCCTGGTGCCCCTGGGTCTGGTGCTGGCAGTGGGTGCCGCTGCTGTGTGGGTGGCAAGAGTCCGTCACCGGAAGAATGTAGGTGAGTACCCAGAGTGCTCCCCATCCCACCTCCAGTTCAGCCGATCAGCCATGTGACTCTGCTTATCACCCATTCTATCCTCCATTTCCTTGTGGCTCAAGGCAAGGCAATAACTACCTTTCACGGGGCTGATTTAAGCTAGAATGGAGTGCTGGGAACTGAGTCACAGATTTAGCAAAGGTCCTAGTGTCTTGACTACACAAGAAAGGGAGTCAGGCTATTTTCACTTTGATTTGGAGGTAAGCATCGAAAGACACCACTCCTTGGTGTTCCTTGGGCTGTGGCGCCTGGCGGGTCCTCTCAGGGAAAGCAACACACGCTGCTCTCCTTACCCATGGCCCTACCCTCACACCGACTCCTCTGCCCAACAGACCGGATGTCAATCAGCAGCTACAGGACAGACATTAGCATGTCAGACTTCAGGAACTCCAGGGATTTGGGAGGCAATGACAACATGGGAGCCTCTCCGGACAATCAGGAGACAGTACTGGAAAGAAAAGATGGTACGTATTTTGAGAAGGAGCAGCCCTTGGGATAGCAAAACTGGACCCTGTTTCCATCTGGGAAGGAACAGAGATGGTTAGGGCTGACACTCTCTCTCTCTCCATGCAGAAATCGTGACTACCACTGAGATTGCCACAGAGCCAGAAGAATCCAAGAAAGCAAAGCGGGTAAGGAAGGAGGGCATTCCGTTGCATGGCAGGGAATTTGGACTACAGTTAGACGTCAGGGCAAAATCACCCCCATCTGGAGACTATTTGAGAGGATTTTCTGAGAAGGGGACAAAACCTTCCGTGTGAAGCTTCAGAGGGACAGGAACTCAGTTGTAGGCTGTGAACTGCAGAAGATGTGGTCACAGGCGGAGGGTCACATGTTAACAGTGACGACTGAGTGGGTGGCCTTCCTGAGCTACAGGGCCTTAGGAACTTTCCGTGGACCACACATCTCCCTTTGAAAGCTTCCTCTAGACTATCCTTTGGCCTGAGGCTGGAAGACATTTATTCACAGTGGGCATCTTGATCATCACACCCTTGTCCACCTCAACCAGTATCCTGAAACCCCAGAAGAGGCAACCCCTACCACTGGGTTGCAAATTGCCCTCCTTGTCTTCCCAAGGCTCCTTATGATGCCCTATTTTTTCTAATCATGGGGTACTGGTTTTTTTTTTTTTTTTTTTTTTTTTTTTTTTTACTGTGTCTGCTTCCCCTCATACCACCAGAGAGCCTGCATTTAGCATAGTCAGGATGTGGAGTTAGTCCTAGAAATGAGTCCCTGCCATCTGGACAGTGTTAAAAAAGAGCTACCTCTCCAGGGTGATAGAAAGAGAAAATGCTGGACATCTTGGCTGACAACAACCTAGGTCACCTCACCTGTGGACAACAAGAGCACAGCTTCTGGGGACAGCCCCCGCCGACAGAGGGTGTTCCACTCCACTTTGCATAAGGGGGTAGTGAGACAGTGGGAGATATTTTTAGAGGCTACAACTTTCCATTTCTCAAAATTTAGCTCTTCCTGCTGAGCATGGGGGCTGGACTGAGAACAAGGTCTCAGAAGTCTGTGTTGCTCCAGCAGAGATGGTATACACAAAACTTCACATGTGTGTCCTTCTTCTTGCCCATCAACTAATGCCTCTCCTGTTGCTCCCCAGTCATCCAAGGAGGAAGCTGACCTGGCCTACTCAGCATTCCTGATCCAATCCAGCAACATAGCTGCACAGGTCCACGATGTTCCCAAGGAAGTCTAGGCAGTGCTGACCGCCTACCCCTGCCTGTGACAATCAACTGGATAATCACACTGATCCACTCACAGCCTGTGCTGTCTCCTGGGCTTTTCCCTCCTGACCTCAGAGGTGTGCTGGTCCCTTGCTCAGCCATCAAAGCCTAGCCTCCCTGTGCCTGTTTGGAAGGTGTGAGGAGTTCCAACCTGCAGCTTTTCTCTGTTAAAAGATTAATTAAGGTGGAAATAAGGAGTCAAACCTGAGAGACATTTCTGAGAGAAGAGGGTTGGGAGTTAGGGCTCACCTCAGGAGGGAGAGCCATTTGAAGTCTCTTATACCATATGATGGAATGTCGGTATAACTCTTCTCTCCTCCACCTCTCTCTTCCTCTCTTCTCCATTCAAAAGACACATCTGAAAACTTACTAGAATTCAGGTGCCTACTAAATGCTGAGACCCAGGCCACAGCCTTTCTATAAACACCACCGAAAGAGACCCCATCTCCTCCCAGATTGTATCTTTTTCGCTAAGACATGGCATCATGACCAGGCATACCTCTAGCTTCTGCACCTTATAGGGCAGCATAGGGAATTCCTGCAGTCTACAGCATACCTAAGTCATAAGGGCACCATGGTTTTCAGAGGGAAGAGACTTGCTCTAGGGCACCCATGAGATAAGCTGGTGTCAAACCAGATTTGGCAACTCCTGGCTGTAGGCCTGGGATCTGTCTTCAAGACCTCTGCCCTTATTAGAGTGTGAACTTTGACATGAGGAAAGTAAGAGGAAATGAGTTACGTGCGCATGGTGGTGTACGCGTGCAATCCCAGCATTCAAAAGGTAGAAATAGGATCAGAAGGTCGAGGTTGTCCTTGGCTATGTAGGGAGTTTGAGGCCAGCCTGGGATACATGAAGACCTTGTTTCAAAGCAGAAGGAGGATGAAGAGGAAGAGGAGAAGGCAGAGGAGGAAGAGGAAAAAGAGAAGGAGATAAGAAGGAAAAGGAGAAGGAGAAGGAGGAGGAGGAGGAAGAGGAAGAGGAGGAAGAGGAGGAGGAGGAGAAGAAATAACACAAACGGGTCTTTCCCTGGCGTCACCTTTCCCCTTCCTGTGGCTCATGTGGACCTCAGATAAGGGAACTCTCACCCTCTTGTATGTGGAGAGTTTTGAGTGGACAGGAAGAAGATTGAGCCTGGGAGCAGCTATTCTTCTAAGGGTCAAATTAAAAAACTGTTTCTCTCTGAGCTCTGCACTTCAACCAGCTGAAACCAACAAATCAGAAATGCCAATTAATAATTAAAGTCTATGATTGCTACCAAGGAGGCTCGGGCTGCTTTGTCCCCCACACCTTAGCTCCTGCTTCAGGTGCCCCAGAATATGTGTTCCGACCAACAAACTCAGCCCCTACGAAGGCTGAGCTGAAGGGGTCTTGAGCATAATGTCTTGGGGACAGACGAACCAACCTGCTGTTCCTTGAGCTCAGTTCTCCTCTGCTCTCCTCTTGGGCTATCAACTGCAGGACTTAATTCCCTGACCTTGGCCTACATAAAAGTCTTTGACTCCTTCCCAGGCAAAAAGAGGCAAAGAAAAAAATGGGCCCCTCCCCCCCCCCCCCCCCCCCCCCCCCCGCCAACCCACCCACCTCCCACCTCCAGCATGTAAAAGCAAAGAGCCTTTATTTCAAGCTCCAGAGCTTGGTTCCTCTGTCTGTCCAACACAGCGGTGAGAGCAGAGAGGCAGAGAGCCCTGAGCTCAGGTAGGGCAGAGTCTTTATCATAGCAGAGGTTGGGGTGAGGGGATTTCCAAGGGTCCAGGACCCTGATTGGCTGACAATTGTCTAGGAGTATCTGTAAAAGAAAAAATAGGTGTGTACTAGACTCAGGGACATCTGGCCACCTTATCTAATGGTTGGAATGCTTGGGATGTCAGGTACTTCCTCAACCCTGGGTGGATCCCTGGGTGGTATCAGCTTAAGGCTTTTCCTGCATCTGGGTGTTGCCTGCCACTAAGCCTGCCACAGAAGCTGTGTCTAGGCCCCTAAGCCTGTCATGGCTGCTGTGTGGTCAAGCTATTCTGGGACCTCTTCACATTCCCCCCTTCACAAGTAGCAATGATAGGACTCAATCATGAGTCCTACCTGTCCAGGGATGCAAGGGTATTGGGGGTAGGTCCTTTTCTTTGTGATGTGGATGCAGATCTACTTCTCTGGTGATGATAGAAAGTTAGCCCAGAAGAGGAATAATTAACTGTAAGCCATGTCACTTGTTCTTAGACATTATATATCCTCATTCCATATGCTTCCCCACACTGTTTGCAATGTCACTAAAGGGCTCTGCCTGCAACAGGAGTTTGAGACATTGCATTAATGTCAGTAACCGGAAGTCCAAGCCTGGGCTTATCACACAACCTATCCCAGTCCCTGCACTCACAGGCCAAAAAATGTCACCAAAGCCACAGGCAATATATTGTATTATCAATAGGTGATGGCAAGTGCACCACAGAGTCTGGTCCTGAGGAAGTTCCTTACAAGAAGAAAGCTGGGTCACAGGTAGATCTGAACTTTGTTAGGATGTCATTCAGCCCTGTACAAAAGAATAACAATTGTGAGCTTGATGATGATAAACCAATCAGCAATGGCCATCAACCATTCAGGGAGTTAAACATCTCATGACAAAGAAACCTTCCTGTGTTTTAAAAATTATCCTTTGAAAGGCTGTTACATAATAGTCTGACTATGCATTAACAAGGCCCACCTACCAATTCCGAGACATTTTATATAGCAGTTGATTTTACTTTGTAAACTGAAATAATCTCTAACCACTTAAGACTTTTCTAGACTCAAGACTGGACAACTCTTCTAAGAACACTAGACATTAACAGTTAATATGAAGTTAGAGGCAACCGTTTATGCTGATGACTATGAAGCTGGACCCCAAGGCAAAGAAATCTGTAGTGTACCCCCACCCAAGCTTCCCTGAAATACTTAACTGTGCTGAGGAGCCTGGACCATAAAAAATTAATACTGAAGGGTTATCTCAGAAATGAAACTATCTAAGTGGAGAAAGGGTGCACTAGATAAAAGATTTAAGACAGAGGCCAGTGGCGCAAAGTTGGCCTTGAAGCTAAAGCGGGAATGAGAAAATGAGCCAATGAGTCAAGGTACTCAAGAGAGTCTCTTCCAAGTCAGGTAGGTGTAATGTCACACACCTGTAATCACAGCATGAAGGAGGTCGAGGCCAGAATCCTGGGAGTTCCAGGCCAACCTATACTACATAGCAAGACTCTGTCTCAAAAATAAATAATTAAGATTTCTAGGTATGGTGACAGACAAGGCCTCTATGTGACCTAGTGAAAGAGAAGGGTCAAGATGAAAATGACCAGAATTCCTATGAGAGAAACACCAGAAGAACACCAGAAACACGCAAAGGACAGTGGGCAAAGAAAGACAGGTGACAGAAAAGAGAAACAAGCCATGGTGACATCTACAGTGTCGTCACGGTGAAAATAGCCAGGAGAAGTCAACTGGCACACAGCCACTTTACAGTGTTCATACCAGGCTGGAGTCAGTGGTAGCAGCCAGGGAGGCCCTGCTGCCGGCGGTTCAGCCACCGTAAGACTGACAAGCTAAAGAGATAAAGAGAGACTGGCTAGACTACAGAGTTGCAGTCAGAAGTTAGGCACAGTCTGGACAGAAAGACAGCCAGAGCGATGGACAGCTATGGGGACCGTGGCAAACACACTGCGCAAGCGTCTCAAGCTGAGACTCCCTGCAAGTATCCGGAGGGACATAAGGAGGACAGCCCCTCTGCCACTGTCTAGGCGAGCGAGAAGGCAAGAACATGAACAGTGCGCTTAGTGTGGCGTAATCCCACTACTGGACACAAGAATTCTTAGACAAGAGCTGTCAGAGAAGAGGAATAAGACCAGGCAGAATGCAGAAGGAAAGAGGGCACCCAGCAGCAATGGTGAACACAAGTGTGGGTGTGCCTTCCACGCCCCCTCACAGAAAGCCCCGCATGTACACCAGAGATGAAGCTACAGCTAGTGGGCAAGGGGCTGAAGAGAAGAGAGTCCCAGACAGCCCCCTTTCAGTAGGGAGGACAAAACAGGTCTGCTTTGCTTAAAGCCCTTATCCCACCTGCACAGACTGCAGTAAAAGATGACCAAGGGGACAGGCAAAACCGGGTCCAATCCAACCAGCAGGAAACAAGGACTACTAGTCTATGCTGTGCATTTTCATTTTCACTTTAATATTTGCTCCGGTAGGTACTTTAGTTGTTTAGTTCTCTGTTTTATCTTCTGTCTCATCTAAACAGGCTTTTACGGCTGCCCTTTCTTTTCTTCTTTTCTGCACCTATTCCAGAACATTGTCTCTGTTATTTCTTATCACTCTAGCCCATACTTACCCTCTTTTTGAAACTTAACTGTGTTTTTTCCTTTCCCATTCCTTTTACTTCTTAATTATTTATTTCCTCCTCCGTTTATTTCTTAATTATTAATTTTCTCAGCTCCCAAAACCTACTAACTACATTTTTTTCCAAGTCAGCGCCACTGTCTCCGAACCCTACCGAGAACACAAGTGAAGGACCGAGTGTCCACTACTACAAGTTCACACTAGGACTTCCGCCAAGTCTTAGCATTTGTTGCTGTAGCCAGCATCCCTTCTAAAGAGTTCAGGAAGCATAAACACAAGCAAAAGCAGCTCACCCAAGGGACTTGCAAAAAAAAAAAAAAATCAAAGAAAAAAAGAGTTGGAAATGTGAAGAAATAAAAAACAGGAGCACAGTCATCCTGACAGAAGTGTGAAACACAATCAAGAAATAGCAAATAGAAGAAACCAGCCACAAGACCACAGTTCCCCCAAACTAGGAACCAAAGGCTGTGACAGATGAAATGCTGGAATCCATGTGTCAGAGTCCCACTTTGTCAAGAATTAATAGCTACACAGAAGACTCAAACAAGCAGATGAATGAAGTGAGGGGATCAATGCAGGACCTAGAATAGAAAGTTAGTGAAATAAATGAACAGGTAAACAGATAACAAACTTAGAAAAACAGCGAAATTTCAGCTCCAGATTCCGATGAGCCAAATAGAAATGCTAGGATTCAGAGAGGCGATCAATCAAATGAAAAAACACAGTGGAAGGTATCAGCAAACAAAACCATGCTACAAAGGAAAGAAAAAAAGATTATCAAGGGATGGACAAATTAAAGACAATAATCTATTCAGATATGCAAAAGAAAAGTTGGTCAGCATGACCAAAACCCAGGACATGTTCAAGAGACCAAACCCAAGAATCCTCAAGAAAGAAGAAAAAGTTGAGGTAAAATCTAAAGGCATAAGTAGTTTCTTCAATGAAATTACAGTAGGAAATTTCTCAAACCTATAGAAATAAATGGACATACAAACACAAAAGGCATTTAGAGCCCCAAATAGGAAGAACGTATCATAGTCAAGATGTCAACCCTTCAAAACAAAGAAAGTGAATTAAAACTGTAAGGGGAAAATGCCAATCCACCTACAGAGGCAAACACAACCGAATAATATCAGGTCTATCATCAGCAACACTAAAAGCTAGAAAGCCATGGAGATACGGCAAGCTGAAAGTGCACACCCGCCAATCAAGATGTTTGCGTCCAGCAAAGCCATCTCTTGACATTGAGGAAGAAATAAGGACATTTGCAAACTAAAGTAGTTCATGACCACTTTGCCAGCACTGTAGGAAACACTTAAGGAGATGGCCCAGCTGTCGAGGGTGTCCTGCTCTTCCAAAGGATCTAAGCTTATTACTCATCACACACAGCTTACAGCTGCCTATAACTCAAACTTCAGGGCGTCTGACACCCTCTCCTGGTCTCCACACATATGGCGTATACTCTCACACACATATATACATTGATAACTTTTTAGATCATCAAAAGAGAAAATATTTTAAAAATAGCACACTAAAAGAAAATCTTATTCACAAAAAACAAAGGGAAGAATGAATTTTATGAACCAAGTAGATTAACAGGAGCGAGCTAAGAAAGATATCATATCCAACACGGTAAGCCAGGAATCCTCTAACATTAACATGAGACAAAAAACAATAGTCCAACCAACCAGAACAACATCTAGTCACAGGCACTAAGAAACATCTCTCAAAAAACAACCTTTGACACAAATGGCCTCAGTGCCCCATTTAAAGATTCAGACAATCTGAATGTATTAAAAAGCAAAACGCAACTATCTGTTGTCTCCAAGAAACATACTCACGGTGAGATCAAAATATCAGAGTCAACCCATGAAACAAATGGCAGCTGTAAACAAGCTTCCTTGGCTATTGTGATAGCTACTGAAGTTGGCCTCAACCCAAAACTTGTCCAGGGAAGAGATAAAGAAAGCCACTGTATCACTATATCAGTGGTTCTCAACCTGTGAGTTGCAGCCCATTTGGGGGTCACATATCAGATATTCTGCATATCAGATATTTACATTACGGTTCATAACAGTAGCAAAATTACAGTTACAAAGTAGTAACAAGTGCCTGGCGGTGGTGGCGCACGCCTTTAATCCCAGCACTCGGGAGGCAGAGGCAGGCGGATCTCTGTGAGTTCGAGGCCAGCCTGGGCTACCAAGTGAGCTCCAGGAAAGGTGCAAAGCTACACAGAGAAACCCTGTCTCGAAAAACCAAAAAAAAAAAAAAAAGTAGTAACAAAATAATTTTATGGTTGGGGGGTCACCACAACATGAGGAACTGCATTAAAGGGATGAAGCATTAGAAAGGTTGAGAATTACTGCACTATATGTTAATTAAGCTAATAACCCATGAGAAGATATAAAACATAAAGACATATATACATATATACACATGTATATGTGCGCATATATACATGTACATATATGTATAGATGCACCAGATGTTTGTTAGGGCTTGTAATTTCACAAAATGAACACTAAAGAGCATGAAAAATCAGATGGGCCTGAAATGCTAATAGAGAGCACTTCAATACTCTATTCTCATCTTTAGCTATATCTTCCAAACTAAAAATTAACAGAGAAATTTCACAGCTAAAGTACACTATAGATGAACTGCATTTAACACATATCTATAAAATTCCCATCTAACAGTGAGAGTGGATTGGTGGCATCTTTGTGGTGTTGGAGATTGAACCCCATGATTTTGTGCATTCAAGGGAATCACTCTACTACTGAGCCATAGCTTCAGCCAATGGCTACTATTGATTGGTTGGTTGACTTATGCATCACTGTGGAAAGGACAATGAGTCAGGAGGAGGACTGCCTGAAGTGGAGGCCCTCCATTTGGCCAGACTCAGGTCTAAGACTTTTGATATCTCCAGTCATTCCTACCTCGAATAGCTTAGACTTACAATTCCTTTTTTTTAAGATTTATTTTTATTTTATATGGCTTGGTCCTGTGCAGGGCCCATGCATGCTGCCACAGTCTCTGTGAGTTTATGTGAGTCAGCCTGTTGTATCTGGAAGATACTGTTTCCTGGGAGTCATCCATCACTTCTGGCTCTTACAACCTTTCCGCCTTCTGCGTAGGTCCCTGAACACTAGGGAGAGGGCTTTGATGGAGACATCCCATTTAGGACTGAGTGCTCCAAAGTCACTCACTCTGTGCACATTGTACAGTTGTGGGTCTCTATGTTAGTTTACGTTACCAACAAGAAGAGACTTCTCTGGTGAAGGCTGAGCAAGATCTGTATGTATAGAAGAATGTTGTTAGGAGTCATTTAATTACAATGTTCCTTTAGTAGAACGACAGTACTTGTTTCTCCCCTAGGTCCATGTCCAATCTAGTCTCAGGTCCTTGGCCCCCGAGCAGCGGCAGGTACAGGTTCCATCTCATGAAATGGGCCTCGGTTCCAATCAGATACTGGTTGGTCACTCCCACATTATTTGTGCCACTATCACCCCAGTCTATCATGCAGGCAGGTCACCACAGTAGATGGAAAGGTTTGCAGATGGCCACTCCTCCACCCCTCCAACACACACTAATTCTTGTTTTCCCCCTCATATGAATTTGTAAAAGGAATCTGTGTAGGCTGCACATGTTAAGTGTTCTCTCATCCGCATGTCTTTAGCCCTGACTGGCAGGCTCGGCCACACGGCAAGTTCCAGAACTTCAAAGATATGCAGACATTACACACCAAATATGCATGATACACACTCACAGCCACATCGTATGCTCAGACGTCACATTCCACGTGTGTGTCACAGAACACCCATCACATGCTTACACACCATACAACACCCATTTACATGGCTTTCTGTGACACTGCTCTCACACATTCACAATGCACTGACACCCACACACTCTCACACCCACCATCGTCCTTTGTATATTCACTCATATCCTCCTTCCTTTCTTCCCTCTCTCCTTAGCTTCCTCTCACCCGCCCCAGGACACGAAGGCAATCCCAGCCAATGGAGAGCCCCGCTAGCTGTCTGGCAGATGGAGGCCATGGGAAAGAGCTCTGTAAGTAGGAAGTGTGAACACTGATCCTGGCTGAAACTGGCCTCCGTTAGCCACTCTAACCAGAAGCCCGAGGCTGCCCTCAGACCTCTTGGCCTATTTGCTAGCTGGAGGACATCCCATGCCCGTTGCTCTGAGCTAGCAGAGACCTGGAGGGAGATGGGCAGGGCAGAGCAGGCCAGGCTGCTCACACCCACACGTTTCCTCTTTCCTCTTCCTCTGCACCTGCTCTGAACTCACTCGCCGCATTCACCCTCCGGGGCTGAGGAAATTGTCCAGTTGTGTTTTGGAGAGCATGTGACAAATCTGGTGTGTGGGCGTGAGTGGGGAGTGGTGTGCAGTCAGCCAGCCACCGAGGAGCCTGAAATAGGGTGGGCACGAGAGGCTGGAAAGCCTAGACTAGGGGACCTCTGAAGGAAAACCTGGGAATCCTCTGATAAGTTACAGCTTTGCACAGTATTGACCTCATCAGTGATTTCTGCTGTGCACCAGCCAAGACGGTGACTGTCCCCAAATTATCAGTGAGAACACAGTCTCAGGGAAGCTCGCCCAGGGCTAAAAAGCGTCAAGCCTGGACAAACCCTCAGACGTTCTGCCTTGAAACCAACGTTGTTTTCCTGAGCTCGCTGGGCCTTGGCTTCTCTCTTCTCTCTATCAATGCCTCTGTAAGAGGGAAGCCCCTTTTTGGAGAATGAGGACCGAAGTATAGCTGGGGCACTGGGCAAGCTGTGGCTAAGACCCCGGAAATGATATTCTGCATGGTGGGGTGCCAGAGGCTGTGTGTCTCACCTTCATTTATCCTCTAGATAAAGTTCAGAGAAAATAGCAAATTGCTGAAAATCCATGGTTAATATCACTATGAATAGTATGTGTTCACAAGTATTCATCGGAGGAATTAACTGACTACTTATTAAGACTTCAAGCAGCCAAGCTTTGGTCCACAAAGCCTTTGTTGTTGGGGGAGAATTGGTGAGGAGGTTGTGGTGTCCTGAAGTTAGAGAGACAATAAATGCCTTTAACTCAGAAGCCAATCAATGCATAGAAATCCTGAGCCCCTCTGAGAAAGGTGCCCAAACCTGGTAGCTTCTGGGAGTCCTGAGTTTCTTAGAGGCCCTTTGAACTCTGGCCACCCATCTTTATGTAACACATGTTTTCTCAACACTTGATTTCCGCTGTGGTTTGCTGCTGTTTTCTTTTTTAGACAAAGACTAGTTAGCAAACAAGACAGATTATCATTTCCTCATTTTTAAGCCCTTACCCCTCAGAGGGGCCAGAATCTCTTTCAAGCGCCCAACTGTAGAAACCTCCCAGGTGATCGCTGCATCTCCACCACACTCCAGGGGCTCTTGGATAGGATCTGGCCTTGAAGGAACCATGTGCCTTTGGCTCTGGTTACTTTACTTCCTGCCAGGTGAGTGCTATGGGGAAACACTCCAGGCTAATCAGCAGGTTTGAGGTAGGCAGAGGTCATCAATCCGCAGCCATCTCCAACTCTACTGTTTCTGCACAGATTGAGTTGCAGCCAGGAAGGAGCAGGAGGATGGGGACCCCTGAAGTGCTGGCCCCTCCTGACTCATGCAGCATTCTTCCAGACCTCCATCCAGGGCAGCCCTTAGAGTCTTAAAGGTTGGAGGTGTCACGTATCCTAACTATTCACTTATATGTATGCGATCTAAAAGTGAGTGTCTCCAAGGTTTGTTCTTCTTATTTCTATTTTCTCTTTCTTTAGATCTTTCTTTTTCACTCTTGAACTGGCAACCCTCAAGTTCAAATGAAGACTCCCTAATCTAGCCCCTAAACTTCATACTTGGTTTTACGACTGCCTATCTGGCACCTCACTTGAATGATCACCAAGATCTGGAACTCAGTGTGCCTAATGCCTTGCCTGAAATACTTCACTGGTCCACCATATAAACCAGCTATTCCATCTATCCTGTCTCTGACATTAGACTGTCATTCGATGGCTCCCACTACTAACTTAAATATCCTCTCCTCTCTTCTATTCCAAACGTACCGCACTTCCCTGTATCTTCTTCCAGCCACACAGGCTCTTCTTTGAGCAAATGCTGCAGATCCCTGCTACCACACCCTCTCTCAGGCTGTTCCTGCTATGGGAACATCATTCCTCCCCATTTTCCACTCACTGGTTCTTCTCAAACCCACTTACCATATCTCATTCTTGAGCACCTTCTGAATCCACTAACACTCACACCATATTTTGGCTCAGTGTGCGTATCTTACTTAGTTTGTCAGTAATATCTCCTTTGCGATGGTTAAGCTTCATTCAAGATTTCATTGAATTAGGAAATGCTGAGGTGTTCATGAGGCTTACCTCTGGGTATGATTGTGAGATGTTTCCAGAGGACATCATCTGAGGGAGAAGACTGTGGATTGTACTATGGGCTGAGATTACAGACAGAATCAAAACAGGGAAGAGAGAAAGCCTGCTGAGCGCTGGAATTCACCTTCCTTGTTGATCCCCCCC
>CABHPH010140498.1:1017-36826 GCA_902168325.1 Peromyscus nudipes
AATACTTTACATTGGATTGGATTATTTTATGTTGTATACAAATTATATATGTTGAAATTGATATTGTTAAAAAATGCTATATATATATATTTCTAACTGTGTTTATACCGTTCATTTAACAATGTAATACATTTTTTTGATTCTTGAATGTTACTGTTAACAACTATTAGGATATAAAGAAATTAAAGTTAGTGGTTAGACATAATAAGAAAACTTGTAGTCATATTAGGTATGTTTTCAAGATAGAGTAGATATATTTTGGATAGACTGGTCATCTTCAAACCCTTCAGAGATCTACAGAATATGGCATTTAAAATGTTTTAATAACTTAGAAAATTTTTTTGTTATGACTATGAAACATGTCGGCTTCTGGCAATACCAATCTACTTCAGAGAAAATATGGGCATTGAAGAAACTGCATATGGAGTTAACTTTCATTGTGGCAAAAATTGGCCACTGGACAACAAAGTATCCTCGAATCAACTGGACTGAATGGACAGACAGAAATGAAACGAAGAATTACAAAGGACTACTGATTCTTGCCAAAACAAGTATGGTTATGGCTTTATCAAAAGGCATCTTCTGAGGCCAGGACAATATGGCACCATCCCTGAAGTAGCCTTCGCAATCTGGAAAAGGTACAGTGCCTTTTTCTTTGAAGGCAGCTGAACAGGCAGTGGGCCGATAGCTTCTGATGTGCAATGGACCAGCAGTTGAAACAGTTATTCTTGAAGAGTAAGCTCACGCCTCTCAATAGCAGACTGGCATTTAACAGAGGGATGTGGAGAAGAACAGGATGCTGAGATGAAGCCACACATACACGGTCAAGAAGAATGGACAGCTGAATTAAAAAACCATCAACAATTTCCAGAATTTAAAATCCTGAATCATGACATGACACTAATGGAATTCAGGTGTTTCTGGTACATGGACTGCTCTCATCTAAGGTGAGGTTGAACTATTGACCTTGTGTACATCCTACTTCACAAATAAGTCTGTCAGATACACTGAGCCTATAGGTTGAAGATAATGCCCCAACTCTGCGGAGAAACCTCAGGTGACTGTCCAGGCGGCTGGCTGTTTCTATCAATTCACAATTTTTTTGGAAGTTTTTATTTTTGTTAGGTAATATTATTTCCTTCTTGGGTCTCTGAAGGAGTTGAAGATTATTTAGTTATAGTTGAAGAATAATTAGGATAGAAAGTGAATTAGATACACTAGGGTAGATAATAGAATTATTTTCTCTGAATTTGTTAAATAAAAATAGACTAGATATTGTTTAGGTAGTTATTACTTGCATATATTGTATATAGTTATTGTACTTCCGTATATAGTTTTTCTTATGTTAGTTATAAGCGTTTTTCTTTTTTTCTTTTATTAAAATAGAAAAGGGGAAATGTGGTGATATTTTCTTTTGTATTGAAATGTTATATTTTAATAAATAAAGTTGCCTAGGGGTCAGAGCTATTAACAAGCCATAGCCAGGGTCTGGCGAACAAGTAGTGATGAGGCAGTTAGGCAGTTGGGCTTACAACCAATGAGAAGGCAGAACAGAATTCTATAAAAGGGCAACCCCCCTTTTGAGCAGAGAGTCGTTGCTTCAGGGAGAGACTAGCGAACTGAAAGCGGTTAAGGCTCTTAGCTCTGACCTCTTCGGCTTTTCTCTTTACTTGGATAGTGTGTTTCTTTTTTGCTACTAAGTTACAACTACACAGACCCATGTAGGCCTTGTGCTTGCTGCTTCAGTCTCTGTGAGTTCATATGAACTTTGCTCAATTTAGAGGGACTTGGTCTACTGGTGTAAGCTGTCCCCTCTGGCTCTTATACTCTTTCTGCCCCCTCTTCCTAGGGGTTCCCTGAGCTCTGAGGGGAGGGATTTGATGGAGACATCTCATTTAGAGCTGTGTGTGCTAAAGTCTCTTTTTGTGTGTGTAATATCTGGGTGTGGGTCTCTGTATTTGTTCCCATCTGCTGTAGGAGGAACGTACTCTGATGATGGCTAGGTAAGGCACTAATCTATGAGTATAGAAGAATATCATTAGGAATCATTTTATCACTATTTTTTTAAAGACCAGCAGTATTTGGTTTTACTCTAGGTCTCTGGGCTATCTAGTCTCTGGTTCTTGGTCACCCAAGCAGTGTTGGGAATGGGTTCCTTCTTGTGGAGTGGGCCTTAAGTCAAATCAGATATTGTTTGGTTATTCCCATGAGCTTTGTGCCACTGTTACCCTAGAATATTTTACAGTTAGGACTACATTGAAGAGCAGAGGGTTTGTGACTGGCTTGGTGTTTATGTTTGTTTTCTGGTAGCCTGCAGAATACCTTCCCACACTAAAGACACTAGCATATAGGGGTGAAGGTTCTATGTAGGCACCAGCTCACCCTCTCCATGTTCATGAGTTTGTGTGGGTGTTGTCTTCAGCAATGGGGCCTTGCTGTCAGTTTGTGGAGAGCCGCCAATAGTGTCTTGGCAACAACCTGGATTGTTTGGGGATTTCCATGGAACCCCTTTGGCCAACAACTCAAATGGATGTAACCCATTCCTGATACTGAAAGCTTAGTTTGGTGAAAAGAGATGGCATGTTGGGACTCTGTCTCCCCTATAATTTGGAGACTTCATTAGGATCATCTTCATATACTTTAGGAAGTTTCCACAGCACTACGTTTCCATATCGCCCCTCAAATGCCCCTCAATTTAGTTGTCTCTCCCCAAATTCCGTCCCTTAACCCCATCTTCCTTCTCCCTCCCCACCTGATTCTCCTGTTCCCATCACCCCCTTTCTCCATAAAATCTATTTTACCTTCTCTTCCCAGGGAAATCCATGTGTTCCCTTTAGTCCTTTCCTCACCCAGCCTCTCTGGGTCTATGGACTATAGCTTGGTTATCACTGACTTAATGGCTAATATCAACATATAAATGAATATTGTATATATTTCTATTTCTGGGTCTGGGTTACTGTGGTGATTTGAATGAAAATGGCCCCCATAGGCCCATAGTGAGTGGCACTATTAGAAGTGGCCTCAAAGAAGTAGGTTTGGCCTTGATGGAGGAATTGTGTCACTGTGAGTGAGCTTTAAGGTTTCAGAAACTCGAGCAAGGCTCAGTGTCTCTTTCTCTTCTTGATGCCTGCTAATCCAGATGTAGAACTCTCAGTTACCTCTCCAGCACCATGTTTCCTGTGTGCTGCCATACTTCCTATAATGATGATAATGGACTAAACCTCTGAACTGTAAGCCAGCCCCAATTAAATGTTTCCTTTATAAGAGGTGTCATGGTCATGTTTCTCTTCACAGGAATAGAAACCCTAAATAAGATCCTTCACTAAGGATGATTTTTTTCTAGTTCCATCCATTTGCTTGCAAATTTCATAATTAAAATTTAATAGTTAAGCAATATTTCATTGTGTAAATGTACACATTTTTATCTGTTCTTATGTTGAGGGACATCTAGATTGTTTCCAATTTCTGGCTATTATGAATAGGGCATCAATTAACATGGTTGATAAAGTGTCTTTGTGGTGGGATGGAGCATCCTATGGATATATGCCCAAGAGTGGTACAGCTACCTTTTGGATCAATTCTCATCTTTCTGAGGAACTGCCACACTGATTTCCATAGTGGCTGTACAAGTTTGTACTCCCACCAGCAATGGAAGAGTGTTCCCCTTGCTCCACATCCTCACCAGAATGGGCTGCCCCTTGTATTATTGATCTTAGCCATCTATTCTGACAGGTTTAATTGTAAGATGGAATTTCAAAGTTATTTTAATTTGCATTTCCCTGATAGCTAAGGATGCTGAACATTTCTTTAAGTGTTTCTCAGCAATTAGAATTTCTTTTATTGAGGATTCTCTGTTCAGATCTGTAACCCATTTTAAAATAGAATTATTTGATTTTTTGATATCTAGTTGCTTGTGTTCTTTATATATTTTGGATATTAGTCCTCAAGAAAATGTGGAGTTGTTAAAAATCTTTCCAGTTCTGTAGGCTGCTGCTTTGTCCAAATGACAGTCTCCTTTGTCTTACAGAATATTTTCATTTTCATGAGGTCCCATTTATTAATTGTTGATCTTAGTCCTTGCACTATCTATGTTCTGTTCATAAAGTTGTCTCCTGTGCCAATGAGTTCAAAGCTGTTTTCCACTTTCTCTTCTATCAGGTTCAGTTTTATGTTGAAGTGTTTGCTCCATTTGGAAGACAGCAGTCTTCTCCTTGGAATGGTGGCAGAGAGTGAAGAGAAAGCACCCCAGAAGGTTTGCTATAGAGCTGAAGATGAGACTGGGGATTGGATCTGGAAGAACAGGAGAGGGGAAGATCCGCATTCAGCCTACCTGCTTTCCTGGAAGGAATGGCCTGTGAGTTAGCAAGGAGTATGCCTGTTGAGTTTGGGGCTGGGATAAAGCAACAAGTGGAGGGAACAGGGTTAGGAGGGGAAGGTCTGTGGGATTCACTAGAAATAGTGTTGGGGGAGGCTGCCACAGGCATTCTGATGCAGAGCTGGGGATAAGACTAGGGAATTGGATCTGGGAAACAGTGTGAGAGCTGAATATCTGTAGTCAGCTTGCCTGATTTCCTGATAGGAATGGCCTGCGGGTTAATAGGGAGTGCCTGCTGGAGTTGGGGCCTGGGATAAAGGAAGAGCCAAGTGGGGGAGGTTGGGAGGGGAAGGTCTGTGGGATCCATAGGAGGTGTAAGTGGACATTAGGAGAGGAAAGCTGCAGCAGGTGTTCTACTGCAGAGCTAGGGATGAGACTCGGAGATTGGATTTGGAGAGGAAGGAGTGGTGAAGGTCTTCAATTGGCTTACCCAGCCTGCTCAACTCATGTGTTCCCGGGGAATATTTGCTGGTGTTGGAGGCAGGGATAATGAGCATGAAAATATTTTAAAATTCTCATATGCAGAAGTCTGTCATGTGTGAAAATCCATTGAACTATACTTTATTTTTTCTTAGTATTTTAAATTAAAATATAATTAGATTATTTACCCCATTTCCTCTCCACAACTTTTCTATTTCCTCTCCTTCTAACGCCTCCCATATCCTCTCATTTGCTCCTTCTAAAGTTCATGGGCTATTCTTCTTTGATTATTATTGTTACACATATGTATAACTACAACTTGCTGAGTCCATTTAGTGTTGTTCAGGGCTGACTACTTGGTATTGTATAACCAGTTAGGAGGATCATCCCTGGGGAAGACTGTTCCTTTCTCAGAAGTCATTTGTTCCAAGAGCTCTTTGTCTAGGGAGGGTCCTGATGTGGGATGTTTTTCTGTGTGCTGCAAAAATGTGTTACTTTTATTGGTTGATGAATAAAACTGCTTTGGCTTATAGCAGGACAGAATATAGCTAAGCAGAAAAGCCAAACTGAATACAGGGAGAAAGAAGGGTGGAGTCAGAGGAGTTGCCAGCAGCCACTGAAGGAGCAACATACCAGAGCATCATTGGTAAACCACAGACAACATGGTGAAATATAGATTAATAGAAATGGATTAATTTATATGTAAGAGCTAGCTACTAACAAGCCTGAGTCATCAGCCAGACAATTAGGCTGTGGGATGGGCAGGACACAGAAAAGCCTCTGGTTAAAGGGTCCCCATGAGATTTCTCCTTTCCGTGTTAGCATGTCTATTGGTATTGTCATTGATGGGGTTTTGTTTACAAAGCCCATTGTTATGGTATCCTGGATGAAGCTTCCCTGTCCTTTTTAGGAGACACAATCATACAGTAGACTTTCTGGTCCTATGGCTCTTACAATATTTTTTTTTCTTCCTGTTCTGAGATGTTCTCTGAGTCTTAGGTGCAAGAGTTGTATTATAGATGTACCCATTGAGACTGGGAACCCCATTATCAGTTCTCTGTAAATTGACCAGTTGTGGTTTTCTGTAGTGCTATCTATCTGCTATAGTGAGAAGATTTTCATGAGGGGTGAGACTGTGTTTGCCTTTGGGTATAAGGGTAAGTATTTAGAATGCAGCTAGGGCTTTTCTCATTCTAGTAAAGTGGCAATAGTAGGTTCTCCTCTAAGATGCATAACCTCACTAGCACTTGGTAGTTGGATAGATTTCTAGTACCAGGCATGATTTTCCTCCTGTTGAGCAGGACTTAAGTCCAATTAAATAGGCATTAGTTGTCCCCAAGATATTTGCACCACTATTCCATCTTTAAGGATATCTTACCTTGTTCACTATTGGTATGGTTAATAGGTGTCATATAGTTGGATAGGACTATTGATCATCCCCCCCCCCCCGGCAGTTCGTATAGCACCTTCTGGTATATACAAGCCAGTCTTTATTGAGGAGGCTTTGAGGTCAAACTCAACTCAAATTCCATGTTGTGTCCTGTCTTCATAATACATGGTGTCTTCAGCAGCAGAGACATATATTCAACCTCTGGGAAGCAGTCAAGGGCAACAGCAATAGACCATTTTGTCTTGGGAATCTTTTGGATTTCTCATGCCAGGTGGTAGGTTTTTGTTAGATGATATCTTAGTTACTGTTCCGTCTCTGTAAAGAGACACCATGACCAAGTCTACTCATAATATAAAGAATTTAACTAGGGGTTTGCTTACCATTTTAAAGGGTTAGTCCATGATCATGGCAGGAAGCAGACAGGCATGGCTCTGGAGGAGTAGCTGAAAGCTTTACATCCTGATCCACAGGCACCGGGCAGAGACACTAGGCCTGCTACGGTCTTTTGAAAACTCAAAGCCCACTCCCAGTGACATACCTCCTCCAGCAAGGCTACACCTACTTAAATAAAGCTACACCTCCTAATCTTTCCCAAACAGTTCCACCAACTGGGGACCAAACATGTAAATATGAGAGAGGGGATTCTCTTTCAAATTATCACATTTCACTCTCTGGCTCCCATAGGATTGTACCCATATCATAATGCAATGTGCATACAATACAACATTGAAAGTGCCCACAGTCTTTCAGTCTTAAGAATGTTTAAAAGTCCAAAGTCTCTTCTGAGACTCAAGACAATCCCTTAACTGTAAGCACATGTAAAAGCAAAAGTAAAAAGCAGATAACATACTCCCAACATATAATGGCACAGAAAATATATATAACCATTCCAAAAGAGGGGAAAGGGAGCATAGTGAGGAAATACTGGGCCAAAGGAAGACTGAAACCTGTAAGGATTCTGTCCTTAATTATGTCATCAGCCTGTGATGGCGTCCCAGCCTAAAAAGCAGGTGGGCCCTCTGTGCGTCCCTCTCTTTCCTTTCCACTCCTTCCTTCCATCTGTCCTCTCTCTCCTTCTCTCCCTCTCTCCCTCTCTCTCCCTCTCTCTCTCCCCCCCTCTCCCAATAAAGCTCTAAAAAGGTAACCATGGTTGTGATTCTTCTGATCAGCACTCTCCTCCGCCGGCATGGCAGCTGTGGGCGGCGGCCAACCAGGAGCAGCCAATAAAACCCATCAGGGAAAACTCCAAATCCTGCATCTCCATGTCTGATGTCAAAGCATTCTTCAGACTTCAAACTCCTTCCAATTTGTTGACTACAATATACTTCTCTTTCTTTTGGGGGCTATTTTTATAGCCTGCCTACTATTATCCTTGGCAGGTACCTAATGACTCTGGAATCTCCAACATCTTGGGGCTTCCAAGGCAATCCAGGTTTCAGCTTCACAGCTTCATGCAATGAGCTGTCTGGACTTCCATGCAGGAACTCCCCTGTCATTTGCCTGGCCTCAGGGACTTTCCTTAACTATGAAAGAAGATTCCATAATCCTTTTCCTGTATCTTTCTTGATTCTAAAGATAGAATGATGTGGCTGAAGTGGCTAAGCTCTTCTGCTTGCTGGGGCTGGAACCAAGTTCCTTCCTTGAATTACATTTACCTAAACTTTCCATTGTTATTTAGACCTGTGAAATGTCTCCATCCTCTTCCTTTCACAAGTTGCAGGGTGGGGTTTTGCCTTGAGGTTACCACTCCCTTTCAGAGACCAGTCTTTCTTTTCTTTTTTTTTTTTTTTGGTTTTTCGAGACAGGGTTTCTCTGTGTAGCTTTGTGCCTTTCCTGGAACTCGCTTGGGAGACCAGGCTGACCTCGAACTCACAGAGATCCGCCTGCCTCTGCCTCCCGAGTGCTGGGATTAAAGGCGTGCGCCACCAACGCCCGGCAACTGGAGATTCTTTTTTTTGTTTTTTTCCAGAGCTGAGGACCAAACTCAGGGCCTTGCACTTGCTAGGCAAGCGCTCTACCACTGAGCTAAATCCTCAGCAGCCTTTCTTTAAACCTTTTATTTCCTTAAACACAGAACTTCAACATTATACTTCTTGGGTCTCTTTTTCTCCTCAAAATGTACATTTTGTATAACTTTTTGTTCTACTTTGTAGATTTGCCTAAGAGTGATCACTAATAACCACATGACACAGTTTTTTGAAATGTACACTGCCAATGACATTAATCCTAAACCTTCAATTGAGCCTCAAGAATATTTGTTTTTGCGCAGGGCAAAAAGCAGCCACATTATTTACCAACATATCACAAGAATGATCTCTAGGGCAGCCAATAATTTTCTTTCCCTATGAACCTCTTGAGCTGGGCCCCCATAGTTCAAATTGTCTTCAATGCTACTGTCTTTCATGCTTGTACTAGGATGGCCCATTAAGTCTCACTTAAAACATTCAACTGCTTTTCTAGTCCAAAGTTCCCAAGTCTTCCATATTATTCCAAACAACAACATGATCAGGCCTGTCACAGAAGTAGCTCAGTCTTTTATAAAGCATTTAATTGGGGCTTTGCTTACAGTTTTATAGGGTTAGTCCATGATCATTGTGGTAGGAAGCTAACAGGCATGGTGATGGCACAGTAGCAGAGAGCTTTACATCCTGATCCACAGGCAGCAGGTTGAAAGACACTGGGCCTGGCATGGTCTTCTGAAACCTCAAAGCTGTCTCCCAGTGATATACCTCCTTCAACAAGGCCACATCTCCTAATTTTTACCTAACAATTCAACCTATTAGGAACAAAGCATGCAAATATAAGAGCCTACTCGGGCCTCTCATTCAAACCAACACGTGGTCTATGACTCTTGGTGAAAGCATTGTCAGCCCAAATAACACACACACACACACACACACACACACACACACACACACACACACACACACATATATGTATATATGTAAATATATATATATGTATATATATAAAATTTTTTAGGGCCTTTTCAACCATCTGCAGTGTTATTTGTTCTTCCTTCCATCTCCTTCTGTGTTGACCTTACTCTCTCCTTCTCAATCAAAGCCCTTCTCTTCCTCAATTTTCTCATTTCTCCTTCCATATCATTTGTATCTTACTATTGCACTCCCTAGGCCCCTTCCACCATGATCAATTTTTTACTTTCCTGATTTCTGAAGTTACTCCCTATCTGAAAATTTGGAAATAGGAACCACAGATGAGAGAGAACATGTGGTGTTTGTCTTTCTGGGTCTGAGATTCCTCACTGAACATAACATTTTCTAAATGAGCAAATTATGGTCATGACATATCTTTATAATATTGTTTTCAAATAGTGTTCTATTCCATATATTTTGCATGTGTGAATTAAATAGGTAAATGCTAGGATGTGAGGAAAGACGAAGCTGCTGTATCTTGTTTCTCAGGAAAAGTAAATAGAGTTCAAATAAGGACAGAGTGATGGGAGTGATAGATATTTCGGTCCAGGGAGCAGAGAGAGCAGTGTATAGCAATGAACAAAAATAGTAGAAATTTATGGAGTACTTGCTATGCACCAAGTCTGGTGCACATTGTACAGGCTATTTTCATTTCATTGTTTTTGGTTTTCTAATTCTTCAAGGTAGTTATTATTATCTCTGTCTTGCAAAAGAAGAAACCGAAAGCTGGGCGGTGGTGACGCACGCCTTTAATCCCAGCTCTCGGGAGGCAGAGGCAGGCGGATCTCTGTGAGTTTGAGGCCAGCCTGGGCTACCAAGTGAGTTCCAGGAAAGGCGCAAAGCTACACAGAGAAACCCTGTCTTGAAAAACCAAAAAAAAAAAAAAAAAGAAGAAGAAACCGAGGCCCAGGAGGATGTAATGATTTGTCCTATACTGCCAAACACTGATTCTAGGCATAGAATCCAAATCCATGTCTGTCTTCATCCAGAAATCACACACTTTCTATTGATTATCATATAGACTGATAATCTATATTATATAGTTATCATATAGATAATCATTATGATTATCAATAATTGTAAACATTTGAATAAGAATTTCTGTGTGCCACAATTCTAAGTGCTATGCACACACAGTAGGCCCCTCCTATCTAACATTTTACTTTCTGCACCTTGAGTTAACTTCAATCACTTGTGGCTTAAAATTACCAAGTGGAAAACTCTAGAAATAAACAATTTGAATGTTTTCAATTACACTCCCAGAAGCATGATGAGATTTCATGTCATCCTACTCCATCTCCCCCAGAACATCAATAATTTCTTGTCTAGCATATTCATACTGTGTATAGTGTCTTACTGTGGCTACTTAGTAGTTATCTTGATTATTAGAGTCAGGGTATATCAATGACTATTTGGTTCCAGAAGAGACTCTATGAGTGGTGGGAATTAATCTGAGGGAATGAATCTAAGTATACCAAGCTCTTTAGTCAATTCACTTTATTCTTCTAAGACAAAATTCTACCTATACAGTTTCTCATACTTTCTTCCTCTCTGTCCCTTCTCCTCCTGTCCTCTCATAGTTCTAAGTTCTTTCCATCTTGTTCTCATCTTTGTCTTTGTTTCTCTCCTCCCTCTTTCCATGACCCATATCAATACACCTACAATCAGCAATACTCTGACTCTACCACTCTCTGGTCAGGTGGGGCAAGTGTGCTTGGTAGCTAGGAAGCCTGAGTCATAGCTTAATGCACCTGGTATGTGAAAACCCATTTGTTCTGAGTAAATTGTTTGAGGGGAAGTCTAGAGGTGCCATTTGGGCTGTGTGTGTGTGTGTGGGGGGAGGGTGTCTGAGCTTAATTTGCACAAGGATCAAAGCTATGTACCTGGCCTAGGCGGTATCTTCATATGGATATTTACCTTAATTCAGGAGACTAGCAGGTGGTCTGGAATGCTTATACTGTCTGCCTTTTGTCCTTGGATGTTTGATAGGTATCTCAAATAAAATGCTTTTGTCTGGAGCTGGCCCTGGCCTTGGATGCTTGCTAAAGGAGATAGTTGTAGAAGGCAGCTACAACTAATGTTAAAAGGAAGAAACAAAAAGCCTGGAAGCAAGAAGCTGTGGGGGTATTGTGTTCCCCAAAATACTGTGTATGCTAATAAACTTATCTGGGGTCAGAGAACAGGACAGCCACAATATTAAACATGAGGATAGGCAGTGGTAGCATACGCCTTTAATCCTAGCATTCCAGAGGCAGAAATTCATGTGTTCAAGGATACACCCAAACATGGTGACCTACGCCTTTAATCCCAGAAAGCCACACCTTTAATCCCAGGGAGTGGTGGTAGAAAGCAGAAAGGTATATAAAGCGTGAGGACCAGAAACTAGAGGCATTTGCCCTGGAGAGGCCTTTGGCCTGGAGAAGCCTTTGGCCTGGAGAAGCATGTGGCTGGTTAAGCTTTCAGGCTTCTAGCAGCAGTTCAGCTGAGACCCATTCTGGATGAGGGCTCGGGGCATCCAGTCTGAGGAAACAAGATCAGCTGAGAAGTTGGCCAGGTGAGGTTAGTTGTGGTTTGTTCTGTCTCTCTGACCTTCCAGTGTTCACCCCAATACCTGGCTCAGGTTTGATTTTATTAATAAGACCTTGTAAGATTCATGCTACAAGAAGCCTTGCCTGTGTGACTGTTATCCAAACACTTTAATTGTATATGCCCAAAGAATGATCAATCCACACTGTTTAGAAGTTCTTAGGAAAAAGAATCAATTGGGTAAGCTTTAATAGCACACATGAATTTCATACCAGAAAACAGCTGATATATTCAAAACCCAAAATAACACCAATACTCCTTGAGCCTTAGCTTCCTCTGGAAAAATTCTTGACTTTTCCAGATAATAGCTTTGCCATAGTCAGCTGAACCTCTACTTCATATTTCTGTGTCCCGTAGCAATGGTATTATAGGGCTTCTCTTTGAGTAATCCTCAAACACAAGAGTAGTGATAAAACAGCAACAACAACAAAAAACCCACCGAGGCATAAAATATGGAATGATGGATTAACTTTTGTACTGCATAGTAACACTGCCTCAGATATATGAAGAAACAATGTCCATATGGTAGGGTGCTATCAGCTGTTTTAGGCATCTGATAAGTGTCTTAGAGCATATCTCTTGTAAATAAGTGGAGAGTACAGTATTAGTTCATTTAAATTATTCCTTGGGAATTCCATATGAAAACAATTGAAGTATGTCATAGACTGAATAATAAAGGATTTGAGAAATATTTCTACTTAAGCTTAAATTCTTTTTAAGCTTCCTAAGCCTAGGAAATCAGATAATGTCATTGTGTGTGAAATTAGAATTTCTTTTGCCAGAATATTATTAGAGTTATTTTCCTTTTGAAAGATAGCTGGCATGGCTTGGGAGTGCTGAAATGTTGACTGCCTATAAATTACTGGAGTTAGCCAAGAAAGTATTTTGCAATATTTTGAACTTTATTTTCTAGAATAGAAATATAGAACTTATACTTTATTTGGCAATCATTGAAGTTTTATGAATATGGGACTGAAGTGATGAATCCTAGTAATATGACTCTATGCTCTGTGTGAGTAATAAATAAGAAGGTATCCTAAAGAATAAGTGTAGGTATAGTGCTTATGTATTAGAACACTATTCTTAGTATGCTGCAGAACCAGACTACTGGCAATAAATCTGGAAAAGAAGGGAAGACATATGAGATAATATGAATGAATAAGTAGTAAAAAGAGATGTAGTGAGAGGAAAGTATCATGGATGGCTTTCAAGTTTAGATCCTGGGAAACTATTCTGCAATTTTCTACTCTACCATAACACAGGGGAGTAGCAAGGTAATAGGTAATTTTACATTCTGATGTCTTTTAAATGAGAGAGAAATTGACAATTAACCTTAACTTAGAATTCTAACATTAAGTAAGCAAATTTAGGAAGTATGTGTAATGTCTTGGTTTGCAATCACAAGAGAACTATGCTGTGGTTCTATTCAGGACATTGTTACAAAATTCAGAGAATGACAGACCTATTACAACAGCTAAGCTCATTGGTGTCCAAATTACAATCCATTTGATTACAGTTTCTGAAAATGATGAAAAGAATGCTCATTGTGTCATTTCTAAAATCACACTGCCCCCCAAAGCAGAGTTCTCTGACTCTTCAGAGACATGGGAAGAGGAGAAAAGCACCAGCTATTTTGTTTCTGCACAAATTAAGTAAGTTTCAGTTTGCTTTTGTATTTTGCTGCTCATGCTAGCCTAAGTTGTTTGGAGAAATGAAACACTATTTATATGCTTTTTCTAGAGGACTTACACAAGCCTCTAAGCTTTATTATTTATTCATTTCTTCCTAAAAATTGTTCTTGTTAACTATAAGATAATAGATTATTCATTTTAACATAATTTTCCTGAATGCTTATGATCTTTTTGTTTTATTAATTTAAAAAGACATTTTCAGAATTGATAACCCAGAAATAAACCTAGAGATATCATCACATAACTTTTGACAAAGGCATAATAAACATACGGTAGGAAAAGAACTTAAGAAACTAGACATCAACAAAACAAACCAAATAATCCAATTGAAAATTGGGTATGGATCTAAACAGAGAATTCTCAACAGAATAATCTCAAATGACTGAAAGACATTTAAGGAATTGTTGAATCAACATCCTTAGCCATCAGGGAAATGCAAATCAAAATGACACTGAGATAACATCTTACACCTGTCAGAATGGCTAAGATCAAAAACACTGATGACAGCTTATGTTGGTCATGATATGGGGTAAGGGGAACACTCCTCCACTGCTGGTGAGAGTGCCAACTTGTACAACCACTCTGGAAATCAGTATGGTGGTTTATTTTAATTTATCAGAAAATTGTGAATCAACCTACCTCAAGACCCAGCAATACCACTCTTGGGCATATACCCAAGGGATGCTCAATCATACCACTAGGTCACTTGCTCAACTGTGTTCATAGCAATGAAAGAGATATTTTGACAGAGGGAACCACTGGGGGGTTAGGTAGAAACCTGGTGTTAGGGAAATCCCCAGGAATCCACAAGGATGACACCAACAAAGACTCCTAGCAATAATGGGGAGGGTATCTGAACTTACCTTCCCCTATAGTCAGATTAGTGACTACCCTAATTGTCATCATAGAATCTACATCCAGTAAGTGATGAAGATGCAGTGATCCACACTAAGCAATGGGCTGAAATCCTAAACTTCAATGGAAGAGAGGGCAGTGGAATCACAGGAACAAGTGAGGTCAAGATCATGATGGGGAAAACCACGGAGACAGCTGACCCAAGCTGGTGGAAGCACATAGACTCTGGCCTGTCAGCTGGGGAACATGCATGGGAATGAACCAGGCCTTCTGTATGTGGGTGACAGTTATGTGGCTAGATCTGTTTGGGGAGCCCCTGGCAGTGGGACCAGGACTTATCCTGGGTGCATAAAAGGGCTTTTTGGTACATATTCCCCAGGGTAGGATACCTTGCTCAGCCTTGAGACAGGATAAAGGGTCTTGGTCCTGCCTCAATGTAGTATGCCAAACTTTGTTGACTCCCCAAGGGAGTGGAGAGGGGGTGGGATGGGGAGATGTAGAGGGGCAGGAGAAGGGGAGGGAGGGAGAAAACAAACAAACAAAAAAAACTGTAGAAAACATCAATGATTAGATAAATCAGAAACTTTAAATGATCAGCCTTAGGGTCCAGATCCTTGTAATTTAAACAGAAAATTCCTTAGGAAGTATAACTTATTAAACCTGACTAAAAAGAAATCCGAGTAAACAAGCTTTGAAGAACCTGAGTTAATAGCTGAAAATTCACTCCCAACAAGCACAAAAAAAACAAGCCTAAGTGACCTTATGGGCAAATTCTACAAAATGTTCAAGCAACATTGAGCTCCAATATTCCATAGACTCTCCAGTTAATAGAAAATGAATAAACATTCCATTATTTTATTCAAGCTTCTGTTATCTTAATGCCAAAATCATGCAGGGATGTTTTAAGGGAAGAAAATTGCTAACTACTAATTAATATAAATGTAAACATTCCAAATTTTAATAATTTAACAGGTGTCAAAATATTCTCAATAAAATTTTCTTGTGATATTTGCATTTTCAACATTTTAAAATATGTGAAATAGCCAGATTTATTTATTGATTTATTGTGCCAGGCAGGCATGCATTTTCTCCTGTAGCCAACTCCGAAAGCAGTTGGTTATCCTGCTCCTGTCAGGGTAATAGTTCACATGGTACACAGCTGTGGACGATGGGCATCCTTTTCCCCAGCAGCCTACACAGCACCTTTTAGGACTATGAAAGCTAGCCAGCAGTGAGGAAGTTTGTCCATTACCAACTGGATTTATTCATATCCTATGAACAAAATGTGTGATTTCTTCAGACATACTATCTTATCATCAAGTCATGGTGGGCAACCAAAAGCAATGGCAATAGCCTGTATTTTGTGGGGCTCAGGAAGACCTCTGATGAACAATTGAAGGGGAGTGTCTCACACTCCTGGACTTTTTATTTGGCAATCTGTGAGTTCTGGGTGGCATATTATACCCTGTACAAGATAATTCCCATTCAACTCTTATGTGTGAACATATATATGGATTTTTATATCCATACTGTCTTTTGATTATATCCACACCCTCTAACTCATTCTAGATCTACCCCATCCCTTCCCACTCCCTTCCAACTCCATGTCCTATCTTTTTCCCTTCAATAATCCATCAAGTCCACTTTGTGCTAACCTTATATTATTATAAGGTTTTAAAAGCACCTTAGGATTAGTTATCCCTTCCCTATCCCCTCCTCTGTCCAACTCTCCCATACTTCTCCCCATCTAAACCTCCCTTCCCATTATTCCCCTTGGGGAGCTCTCAGGCCCCAGGGATAAATATACCAATATTGTTCTGCTAAATGGACATAGTATCCAGCTGCCCTTTAAATTCATATTTCTATGTCCATAGATTAGTACAGCTCCCAGACCTCATCAGAGAAGTTTCTTTGTGTAGTTCACGGTGATTAACATGGAAACTCACAACTGGACAAAGTGTAGAGAATAAAAGCCAGTGGAGGGCTTTGCCACAAATGAGACATCTATATTACAGCCTCCCACCCTGAAGATCTCATGGACCACAGCAGCACAGGGGATAGATGGATTGTAAAATCCAGAGATCAGAGAGGAACAGAGCAAAACAGTATCTTCTGGACATGACAGAGATGCTGCACTCATAAACACACATCTGCTATGTCTGCCTGTATAAGACCTGTATAAGATCATGCCAGTTAATATCTTAGCATGGAAGAGAGAGGGGTTCATGAACTCCCGCCCCCAAGTGAGGAGTTATGAACAGTTAATAGCTTCTAGAGGAGGGAGATTCAGTTTTCTTTACAGATGTGGCCCCTGGTAGGATTCACTTCAGTGAATGGTCCCACACCTAGGAATATAGTTAGCACAAATTGGACTTGAATGATTATTGAAAGGAAAAAGAGAGGACATGGAGTTGGAAGGGAGTGGGAAGGGGTAGGGTGGATCTGGAAGGAGTTAGAGGGAGGGGTAGGGTATGGATATAGTCAAAATACAGAATATGAGCTCAAAGAATTAATAAAAATATTTAAAATACGTAATATAAGACCATTAGATTAAATTTATGAAAAAATATAACCAATAAATTGGAGGATTTATTGTTGAGTACAGGAGGTATGATTAGAAAATAACTGATGTTTCTATTGCTAGTTTCAAGGGCAGATCTTTATCCCTTGGATCAGAACTAAGGCAGTTGCTATGACTCTTGTGTGTTTTGGTTATATGTTATAGAAGAGTCTCAGTTTAATTACAATATCAGCAATAAGTCAAGCTTTAATGTTCCTTTCAAGTTCAGTCTTCTTCTCTCTCTCATTTCAGGCCTGCAGTAGGCTGAAAAAATTAGAAAAAGAAATGTAGGCAGCAGCTTATCACTTTTCCTAGAAAGTATTTCTAATTTCCCTCTACCATTTTTTCTTATAAGGGCTTCTGAATTGGACAAAAGCTGACAGACAAGAGAAAGAAAGGTACATTTTTCATACTACTGCTATGGACCATCATTAACATTGTCTGGGCCTTGCAAATATTAAAAATCAATTTTTATGGGATACTTTTATGGGCAGAAAGGGACTGTCCTGTCTCTCATATTTCCCAAGAAGGGTGGCAAGCCAGTATATTTTGTTTAATGACTTTTGGGTGACAAGTTATTTGCATTTAAGTAGTTTCTGTAAAATTCTTTTCCCTAGAATTAAGGTCAACTAAGAAGACCTGAAACTAACAAAATGTCCTCCCAACTCTTCAGCTAATTTTCAAGCCTCTTCTTAGACTGTAGCTGGTTTCAGAGGTGGTGCTTGCTAGTTAGCTAGCAGTTACACAAGCAGTTTGTACAATGCTTTTCAGAAGACTACCATGGTGGTCTGACACCTCCCAGTAATGTGTTTGTAACCCACATTTCTAAAATGAAAAATGAAATCCACTTTAAAATCATCTCTCACTAGGTTAGTTACTAATGTCAATTCTAGCAGTGTCATTCAACATAATAAACAATGAAGAAAATGTATTTCTATCTTAATAAAAGTAGAATAATAATTTGATAAAATTCAAAACTTTTAACTAACCTAGTAGTAGAAAAGAATTTCTTTTTTTCATTTTTCTTTATTAAAAAATTTTCTACTCACTCTACATACCACCCACAGATCCCACCTCCTCCCTGCTCCCACCCCTCAGCCCTCTCTCCCAAGCCACCCCACATCCCCACATCCCCCAAATCGAGGTCTCCCATGGGGAGTCAGCAGAGCCCGGCACACTGAGCCTAGGCAAGTCCAAACCCCTTCCCACTGCACCAAGGCTGCGCAAGGCGTCACACCACAGGCACTGGATTCGCAGAAGCCTGCCCATAGACCAGGGACAGATTCCGATCCCCCTGCCTGGGTGTCCCCAAACAGTTTGAGCCAAAAAACCATCTTCCATGTCCAGAGGGCCTAGTCCAGTCCCACGGGGGCTCCACAGCCACCATTCCACAGTTCATGTTCTTCCACTATTGCGGCCGATCTTCTCTGCAAGTCTTCCCATCATGGTCTCAACGTCTCCCACCTGCAGAATCCCTCCTCTGGTCCATTGGATTCCCGGAGCTCAGCCTGGTGCCTGGCTGTGGATCTCTGTATCTGCCTCCATCAGTCACTGGACAAAGGCTCTATGATGTCAGTTAGGGTATTCGCTAGACCGGTCACCAGAGTAGACCAGTCCAGGCACCCTCTGGACCACTGCCAGCAGACCAAGGTGGGGTCATTCTTGAAAAGAATTTCTTGGTCTTGTTAAGAAACTATCAGAGCCAAGCATAATGGTACACACCTTTAATCCCAGCACCCAGGAGGCAAAGGCAGGTGGATCTCTGAGTTCGAGGACAGCCTCGTCTTCATAGTGAGTTCTAGGACAGCCAAGGCTACATAGAGAGACCTTGTTTCAAAAAAAAAAACCAAACAAACAAAAACATGAAACCAAAAATTTGTCAGAAACTTCACTAGCAAACATCATATATAATGGAAAATGACAACAGTTTTTTTATTTTTTCAATGTGATACATGAACCAATCATTGACCAGAGGAAGTCCTGTAGCCCTACGTTTAAAAAAAAAATGTAAAAGAACATGTACTTAGAATTTAAAGTTAAAATGAAACATTGAAAAATTGTTTCATATTTATGGGTCAGTACTTCCCAACCATTTGTTTTTGTTATTTTACGTTCATATGTATTTGTGACAAGAATATTTAAAAATACCTTTATAGTAATTTCCAAGTATACAATAAATTGTTAACTATAGTCATGTTGTACAATAGATGGGTTGACCTTTTTCTTTTTGAAGATTTATTTTACATATTTATTTTTGTGTGTGTGTCCCTGTTAGTCAATGTGGAAATATGTGTTCAGATGTGCATGCCTGTACATGCACAGAGACAAAAAGAGGGTGTTGGATCCTGTGGGGCTGTGGTTACAGGGGTTTGTGGGATACCCAGATTGTTTCATGGGTGCTTGATCCTCTAGTCCTCCGATTAGACAGAAAGCCCTCTTAACCACCGAGCCATCTCTTCAGCTCCCAAACTTGTTTCCCTTAAGTAAAATTTTATATTCTTTGGCAAACATTTCCCCAATTCTCCCCCAAACTTTGGTAACCACTATTCTATTCTGAGTTTAACATCTTTAGCTTCTACATATAAGTGGTACCATGTAGTGTTTGCATGCACATGTGTATGTCTACTGTGCATATACATGTGTGTGTATGTGTGTATATGACTTATTTCATTTGGCATAATGTACACTGAGTGTACCCATGATGTAAATAACAGGATATTGTTTTATAAGGCTCACTGTATTATATTATTTATATAAACATCTTTCATTCATTCATCTTTTGATAGCACTTACACTGATTCTGTGTCTTTGCTATTGAAAACAATGTTGTGATGAACTTTGGAGGGTATCACTTTGACATATTAGTTTTGTTTCCCTCAGATGTGTAATCAGTGGTAGTAGCACTGATGGATCATATGACAAGTGTAGTTTTAAATTTATTTATTTTTATTATTTTTCATCACCTGTGTGTATGTATCTGTGTGTGGGTTTGTGCACATGAGTGCAGCTGCCCATGAAGGCCAGAGGCACCTGACCCTTGGATTTGGATTCATTGGCAGTTGTGAGCTACTCGACATGGACACTGGGAACTGAACTTGGGTCCTTTTCAAGAGTAGCAAGTACTCTTAATCACTGACCCATCTCTCCAGATCTGTAGTTTTAAAGTTTTTAGCAAACTACCTAGTGTTTCCACATGACTTCACTAACATGCATTCCCACCAGCAGTATACAACCCCTCCCTATTCTCTACACTTTCACTAATGACTGTTTCATTTTACCCTTTAGCATAGCCATTGTACTAGGTATAAGGTTATGTTTCAATGTCATTTTATTTTCCATTTCCTTGACAACTTTGAGTGTTTTTTTTTTTCTTATGTCTGTTGGTCATTTGTATGGCATCTTTGAAGAAATGTCTGTGTTGGTCCTTTGCCCAGTTTTAAACTCAAGTTCATTGTTTATTTATTAAGTTATTTGAGTTCTTGTACATTTTGGATAAGAGCTCCTTATCATCTGTACTACTTTCAAATCCTTTTTACCATCCCTAACTTGTTGCATCAGTTGACTTTCTTCACTTGCTGTGTAGAAACTCTGAAGTTTTCAATAGTCCTATTTATCTACTTTTCTTTTTGCTATCTATGTTTTTGGAGTCATGAACCACCCATCCTACCACAACAAAAAAAGAAAAAGAAAAAAATGTTGCCCGGATGATTGTCATGAAACTTTGCCGCTAAGTTTTTTTACTAGTAAGTTTATAGATTCATATTTAAGTCTTTATTCTTTCAAGTTGATTTTTATGTGCTGCGAACTAAAGGTTCAGTTTCATTCCTCTGTATGTGGATATCCAGGGTTACTGACACAATTTACAGAAGAGATATAACTTCCCCATTATGTGTTCTTGGCAACTTTGTCAGAAATCAATTGAGCATAAATGCATGGATTTATTTCTGGGCTCCTTATTCTTTTCCTTTGATATCTATGTCTGTTTATATGCCAGTATTATGAAGTTTAATTAGTAGAGCTTTGCAGCATATTTGAAGCCAGGTAGTGTGTGCCTTTCAGCTTTGCTCTTACTGCTTGTGATTGTCATAGCTACATAGCAATTAAACAACTCCTAATGACATATTGCTATACCCATAGATCAGTGTACTGTTCAGCCTTCATCAGAGAAGCTTCTTCTTGCAGTAGATGGCGATCAACATGTACTACACCTGGACAACATGCACAGAGTAAGAGACTGGAATTCTATCCCTGAATAGGATATCTTTATCACATCCTTCCCCTCAAGGCTCAGAGTTCTATGTGGAAGAGGGGGAGGAAATGTTGTAAGAGTCAGAGGTTGTAGACAATTTTAAGGAAACAGAATTTTCCAGACACAACAGGACTGTAGCTAGAGTTTTCCTGCCTGGCCCACAGTCAGGACAAATCTCTGTCACCTGCCAGTCCCGCAGCCTCTCAGACCCAACCAAGCAAACACAGAGACTTATATTGCTTACAAACTGTGTGGCCGTGGCAGGTTTCTTGCTAACTGTTCTTATGTCTTAAAGTAATCCATTTCCATAAATCTATACCTTGCCACGTGGCTTGTGGCTTACTGGCATCTTCACATGCTGCTTGTCATGGAGGTGGCTGGCAGCGTCTCTCTGGCTCAGCCTTCCACTTCCCAGAATTCTCTCCTCCTTGTCCCGTCTATACTTCCTCCTTCCTGGCTACTGGCCAATCAGTGTTTTATTTATTAACCAATCAGAGCAAATCACATTTGACATACAGAACATCCCACAGCACAGGACAGATGCATATGTGAACTCATAGAGACTGTGGCAGCATGTATAAGACTGCATAAGCCCAAGCCAGATAAAATCCTACCACAGAGGAAGGGAAGTGGACACAAAGTCTCACTCCTAGCCAATTGATAGGTGCTGCAGAAGGGAAAATGGAGTGTCTCTGAGTATATCAATAACATTTCAGGGCAGGCCCTCTGCTCAAGGATAGCTGGCCAACAAAAAATGGACTTCATGTCTTTTTTTTGGAGAAAGAAAAGAACACAAAGTTAGATGGGTAGGGAAGAGTTGTGGAATGTGAAAGATTATGATAAAAGAAATTTGCTGTATAAAATTTTCAAACAATTAAAAAAAGATTGCCTTAGCTTTTCTGGGTTGTGTGTGTGTGTGTGTGTGTGTGTGTGTGTGTGTGAGAGAGAGAGAGAGAGAGAGAGAGAGAGAGAGAGAGAGAGAGAGAGTGTGTGTTGCTATGTACCATAGGATTTTTTTCCTATTTCTACAAATATTTCATTCAAATTTTTATATTACAATTGCTGTGCCTACATAAGAAGTAAGCTCTAACATCATGTTGATAGTTTTACTGTTTAAAACAAAGCAGAAAATGATTTGTCACTCCTATTGGTTTAATAAAACACTGATTGGCCAGTAGCCAGGCAGGAAGTGTAGGCAGGGTGACCAGACTAGGAGAAGGCTGGGGAGAGGAAAGGCAGAGATGGAGTTGCCAGCTAGATGCAGAGGAAGTAAGTTGAGAATGCTGGACTGAAAAAAGGTACCAAGCCACATGGCTAAACATAGATAAGAATTATGGGTTAATTTAAGTGTAAGAGCTAGTTAGTTATAAGTCTGAGCAATAGGCCAAATAGTTTATAATTAATATAAGCCTCTGTGTGTTTATTTGGGACTGAATGGCTGTGGGACTGGGTGGGACAGAAACTTCCACCTACATAGGACAATGTATTCTTAGAGAAAATTTTGGTTTATTTCTCCGTGAAGAAAGACTGTCCATCTGGTTTGGATGATGAAGCATCTGGAAACCAAAGCCCTTTGAGAAACGCCATGAATTTCTGACACATAAAACTCAATCCTGTGAATCAAGAACAGTTTCACTCACAGAAAATATGGCATATCTATGTCACATACAACCATGAAAGAATGTGCATGAAAGAATTTATAAATGATACTACTCTTCACTTCCTGGCACTTCAATCATTTTGTCATCTACTAGCAGCCATTGTGGGAAAGGTTCATAGATAGAATTCTAAGACTTAAAGTTCACATATGTTAGCCTAACCTTTTCAACCATGAACCAAGGACCATAAGTTTTGGCATTTAGTAAAAAATTCTCAATTGGTCTGATGGAAAATGTAATCTCTCACTTAAGTGACTAACAGGTACTTGAACAGGATAACAGCATCTTTAAATATGCCTGTACATATCATCAAAATATCAGATCTTTAAAAAGTTTCTGCACTTTGTGTATGAGACTCCTTATTATTAGATATTAGATCAAATTTTTCTTACTTTAAAGATATAGCTACATTTTAAAAATCCAAATCGAGAACTATTAGAAATATTTGTATCTTTTGAACTAAGTTTAAAATGGTCAATCCATCTTTGTCATTCAAATGACAACTTGTGTCAAATGGGAATCATATGAACTGCTTCTCATGGTGATAATGCCAAGAAATTCTAAATTTTATTTATATGCTTTTATTTACAAAGATTAAAATGTGCCCTTGCTGGTATTCTGACATTTCAATTGTGACATGAAGGGATCAACATAGGATTCAAAGAAAACAGATATCGCTATTTACTAGAGACTGTCTGAGGCCTATTAACCAAGGCAGTTAGTCTTCTTTCTAGAAAAATTTCAGGGGGTTATTGATTAGTTAATTCAACAATATTTATTGAATATGTACTTAGTTACATTATTATTCTAGACACTGGGCACATAGTAAAAAAATAAACAAAGGTGATTAGTGGATATGTAGTTTAATTTTATGAGTGTTAGGAAAAGGAAATTAATCAATTTATGAGAATAGAATATTGGTTGATTCCATTGAAGATAAAGATTTCAGGGAACAATTCAATAAGGAGGTGACATTTAAGCAGATATCTGAATGGACTAAGCTCTTTGAAAATGCTGCAAAAACAGAATGCAAAGTCTCTGAGGTGAGAATGTCTTTGTTGTATTAGAAGAAAAATAGGAGGTCAGCGTGCAGCTTAAGTTTAGTTTAAAAATAAATGTCAGCACTACTGAATGAGGTCAGAGAAACAGTCCCCAAAACATAAGGTCGGGGACTATGAAGGCCACAGTAAAGACTGTGTAACTGTACAGATTATTCTAAATGTGTTGGAAAACCACTGGAAGATTTTTAGTATGGGAATGGCATATACTTACATATTTTAGATTGCTCATCCTGAAAACTATAAAGGGATGAACTGTATAGCAGTAAGTATGAAAGGGGAAAAGAGGGCAGGAGGCTTTTAACGAGATCACTGTGGCTAAGACCTGGGGTGTACTGGTAGGAGTGCTGACATAGGCGAGTATAATCTAGAGTATTTGCTTTGATTTGTTCCGAGGCCTTCACGTACATCATTATTCATTTGTGATCTGTCAAGTTTTTGATGCAGGCACTTAGTGCTATGAGCAGCTATCTTCATTGTGTCCCATGGATTTTGGTATGTTGAATTTTTGCTTGCATTCAAATCTATGAATTTGTAAATTCCTTCTTGACTTCTTCCTTCATCCAATTATAATTTACTAGTATGTTGTCTAGTCTCCATTAGTTTGTGCACTTCCTATATTTCCTATTGCTGTTGATATCTAGCTTTATTCTATTGTGATCATATAGAGTACAGGATGTTAGTTCCTTTTTTCTATATTTGTTAAGACTTGCTTTGTATTCTAATATGTGGTTAATCTTGGAGAAAATTTAATGGTTTGCTGAAAAAAAGTGTATTGGTTAGTGTTTGAGGGAAATGCTCTGAAGTTTTCCATTAGGTCAACCAAACAGTGTTTCTGTTTAGTTTTTTCAAGAAGAACTGTTTAAGGGTGAGAGTCGGGTATTAATAGTCACTCCCATCACTGTGTTGGTGCTAATCTGCAGTTCTTAGATCTAATATTATTTCTTTTATGAAATTGGGTACCCCTGTGTTTGGTACATTTGTTTAGATTATTCTCTCAATGAGTATGAAGTGACCTTCCTTATCTCTTCTGATAAGTTCTGAAGTCTATTTGCTGGGTATTAGAACAGATAAACCTGCTTATTTCTTAACTCAGTTGGCTTAGGATACCTTTCTCCATCCTCTTACCTAAGGTGGTCTCTATCGTTGATAGGTGTTTCTTGGAAGCCACAAAGATATAGATACTGATTTCTGTTAGTCTGTGTCATTTTATTGGGGGGAATTGAGACCATTAATATTAAGTTATTATTGAGACATGTATTAATTCTTGTCCCTTTTTTCCTGTTTTGTTGTCTTTTGTTAGGCTCTTTTTAAAATTAAACTGTTCTGGAATTGTTTATTAATTCCCTGTGTTCAGATCAAAGTATCCCTTCCAGCATCCTGTATAGAGCTGGCTTAGTGGTAATAAATTTCTTTATTCTGTTTTTCTTTTAATCATGGAAAATTTTTTATTTATCCTTCAACTTTAACACATAGTTTTACTGTGTATAATAGTCTACGTTAACAATTGTGGCTTTTCAGACCTTGAAATTCACCCTTCCAGCCAGACCCTTCTGGCTTTAAAAGTTTCTGTCAGGTAATGAGGTATTATTCTAATGGATCTGTCTTTATAAGTGATGTGACCTTTCTCTCTTACATCTTTTAATACCCTTTCGTTGTTTTGTGTTTTTAACGTTTTAACTATAATATGTCATGGAGAGTTTCTTTTTTGTTCTTGTCTATCTGTAGACCTCTTGTACCTGAATGGGAAACTCTTTCTAAAAGACTGAGGAAATTTTACTTTATTCTTTGATTTTATTGAAAAGATTTTTGTATACCTTCATGATAGTATTCTTCTTTCTTTGCTCATATTCCAAAGGTTAAGTCCTTTCATGGTGTCCCAGAGCTCTCCCATATTTTACACATATTATGTATAATCATTATCCTTTATTGAGTGATTTAACTTTTCTACCTTGTCTTTAGGCTGTGATTCTGTTTTCCAATTAGTCAATTCTATTGGTGAGGATTTCCACTGAGGTTTTTATTTGGCTTATATAGTATTTCATTTGTAGCACCATTTCATTTCTCTTTAGCAATTCTACTTCTTTGTTGATGTCTATTTTTGTATCTTAGATTTATTTCCTTATTTAATTCATCTATTTGTTCTTTTGAAGTATATTCATATCTTCTTTATGTTGTTTAAACATACTTTGTCTGAAAGTTCTTCCAAACAACACCCCACAATAGACAGGAAAAGATAATCAAAATCAGGACTGGAATTAATGAAAAATATTTTAAAATCAATGAAATGAAGAGTTGTTTCTTTGTAAAGATTAATAAGTTTAACAAACCTTTAGTCAAATCAACCAAAAGAAAGGTAAAGGAGACACAAATTAATATAAATTATAGATGAAAGTGAGACATTACAATAGACATTGATGAAATTCAGAGAGTCATAAGGACATACTATTAATATTTATATTTCACTAAACTGGATAATCCAAAAGAAACAGATGAATTTCTAAATGTAGATAAACTACTGAAGTTAAATCAAGATGCAGTATGTATTAGTCAGGGTTCTCTAGAGTAGCAAAACTTATAGAATGACTCTCTATATATATAGAAAGAAAGGGGATTTATTATAATGACTTAGCTGCAGTCCGGCTAATCTGACAATGGCTGGCTATAAAGGAAAGTCCAGTAATCCAGTAGTTGCTCAGTCCATGAGGCTGAATGTCTTAGCTGGTCTTCAGTATATTCTGGAATCCCAAAGAAGTAGACTCTACTGCCAGGGAAGGGGTGGGCTTGCTAGCAAGGCTAGAGCAAGCAGCCAAAACGCAAAAGCTTCCTTCTTCGTGTCCTTATATAGGCTTCTAGCAGAAGGTGTGGCCCAGATTAAAGGTGGGTTTTCCTTGTGATGATTGGATTAGAAGTGGATCTACCTACTTCAAATTAACCAAAATATCCCTCACAGCTATGCTTTCCATTTTTGGATTTTAGTTAATTCCATATGAAGTCAAGTTGACAGCCAAGAATAGCCATCACACAGTATTTAATTTAAATAAACCTATAACAACCAATGTGATAGTAGGAGAAATTTAAAATCTCCCCATTAAAAGAAGCCCAAGGACAGATGGATTCAGTGCATAATTCTACTAGACTTTCAGGGAAGAATACAAATATTTCTCAAATTATCCTTTAAAATAGAAAAGGAAGGTACAGTTCAAAATTTGTTTAATGAATCTAGTATTACTCTGATACCAAAAAGAGACAAAGATCCCTCGAAAAGGCAAATTATAAGCCAATCTCCCTGATGAGCATAGACAAAAAATTTCTCAGTAAAATATTCACAAAACCAAATTCAAGAGCATGTAAGAAAAATTTTCCACCATGAATGACTCAGCTTCAACCCAGAGAGATATGGATGGCTCAAAATATATAAATCAATAAGATGTAATCTACCATATAAATAGACTCAAAGGCAGAAACTACAGGATCATCTCATTTGATAAAGAAAAAGTCCTTTAACAAAGCTCTGCATCCTTTTATAACAGTCCTGGAGAATCTAGGAATACAGAGGACATATTTCAACATAATGAAGTATGCAACAAGCCTACAGGCAACATCAAGCTAAATGGAGAAAAATTCAAAGCATTTCCACTGAAATTAGGAAGAATACCAGGATGTTCAATCCTTCTCTGTTCAATATAGTGCTTGGAGTCTTATGCCAATAAGAGGAGATAAAAGGGACACAAATAGGAAAGCAATAAGTCAAGGTATCCTTATTTGCAGATAGGATGATTTTATATATAAAAGACTCCATCAAAATATTCCTAAAGCTAACAAATACATTCAGCAAGGTAGCAGGATACAAAATTAACAAATGAAAATCAGTATCCTTCCTATGTACCAATGACAAACATACCAAGAAAGAAATTAGGGGAGCAATACCATTTAAAATAGTCTCAAGTAAACCTTGGAATAAATATAATTGAGGAAGTGAAAGTCTTATGCAGTGAAAACTTTAAGACACTGAAGAAAGAAATTGAACACCAGAAGATGGAAAGACTTCCTGTGCTCATGGGATGATAAGATTAATATTATGAAAATAATATCCTACCAAAAGCAATCTATAGATGCAGTGCAATTCTCCATCGCATCACAATTCCAATACAATTATTTATAACAATTAAAAAATAATCTTAAAATTCATTTCATTTGAACCCCCCCACACACACACAATAGCCAAAATAATTCTGAACAACTGAAACACTGCTGGAGGTCTCATCATCCCTAATTTCAAGTAATATTCCAAAGTTATACAGTATGGAACTGGCACAAAAACTGATACATTGGTCAATGGAAAATAATTGATGTCTTGGATATAACTCCATGCACTTATAGTCACCTGATTTTTGACAAAGAAGCTAAAAATTGAAGATAAGACAGCATCTTCAATAAATGGTGCTAGTCAAACTGGATAACTTACATTTTGGAAAAAAATTAGCCCCTTCTTTATTTGCAAGTGGATCAAGGACTTCAGCATAAGACTTGATACCCTGAATCTGTGAGAGGAGAAAGTAGAGATAAGCTTTACCTTACTGGCACAAGAACAGAATTTCTGAACAGAATCCTCCATAGTATAGGCATTAAGAATTGACAAATGGGACCTCATAAAACCATAAAGCTTCTATATAGCAAAGGAGACCATCATTTGAGTGAAAAGACAGCTTTCACAATGGGAAAAAAAATCTTTAACCAGATGTTCATCTCACAGAGGGTTTGTGACTAGATTAACAAATAATCAACAATAAATAATTTTTTAACATTAAACACCAAAAAAGAGAAAGCCTCAACTGAAATTGGGACATGGAATGAAACAGAGAATTCTTAAAGGAAGAAATACAAATGACTGAGAAATATTTCAAAAAATTTTCAACATCCTTAGCCATTAGGAAAAATACAAATTAAAAGTAATTTGAGATTTCCTTTTACCCCAGTCACAATGGCTAAGATTTTTTTAAAAAAATTACAATAGATTCTGGTGAGGATGTGGGAACAGAGGAATATTTATTCACTGTTGGTGGGAGTGAAAACTGGTGTAGTCACCATGGAAATCAATGTGGAGTTTCCTCAAATTTTTGTACCTTTAGCTAATATATGAATAGTGTTACCATTTATTAAAGTGGGAAGCACTGAAGGAGAAGGCTTGAGGAAGCTGGAAAACTGGAGTTTAATATTGGGCATGCTAATTTTCAGATCTTTACTGGAAATCTAAGATCAGGTGACAAGTAGATACACAGCTGAAACATTCGCTGATGTTGCTTATATTGTGTTTAAATAAGGAAATCAACTAAAAGAGGGGATAAACAGAAAAAAGTAGGTGTCTCATATGTTACAGTTGTGTAGCTTGGTCTTCTTGTGGGACTCTTAACAGTTGGAGCAGGGGCTGTCTCTGTCTCTGTTACCTGATTTTGGGACCTATTCCTCATACTGGGTTGCCTCATCCAGCCTTAATAAGAGAGAAGGCCCCTAGTCTCATTGCAACTTGATATGCCATAGCTGGCTGATATCCATAGGAAGTCTGCCTTTTTCTGAAGAGAAACAGAGGAGGAGAGGATGGGGGGAGGGATTTCAGGGAGGGACTGGGAGAAGAGAACGGAGGGAGGGGAAATGTACTTGGGCTGGTAAAAATTAATTAATTAGTAAAAAATGTGAACCTAAATAAATCATTCATCCTTTTAACTTGATTATTTCAGTTATTTTTTTATAGTGGCAGAAATCTGAATTTTATTCCTTATAATAAATTTTGGTACCAGGTTAAAAAAAAAGAAGTAGGTGTCTAAGGATTAATTCTTAGACATTATAATGTATAGAAACCTGGGACAAAAAAAAACCAGTTCAGGAGACTCCAAGGTGGCAACAATGAGAGGAAGAAAAGCCAGCTTTGGAAACCAAGTGAAAATAGCATTTCATGGGAGAAAACCATCAACTTGGATGAATGGTATTGAATGCTTCAGGAGCATGCAAATGGAAATTGGCATTGGATTAGGCAAACTAGAGAAGACCTAATGATCCAAATTTCAATGCATCATTGATTATATAAACCATATTCTAGTATATTCAAGGAATAGTTTGAGGCAAAGAAGTGATGGTTGAATAGTCCACACTTTCAAAGACTTTTATTATGATACAGAATAATAAAATTTTGAGTGAATATTAAAAGAAAGGAACATTTTAAGATTGGAATTATTCTTGCATGTTTATTAGTGAAATGATAGCAAAATAGACATTACAAGGAGAAAAAGAGGATAGTTACAAAGCATCATTTTTGAACTGATAATATGGGAATTTGGTCTTATACATAATCAGGCAGTTGTGGCTCTTCCTACAGAGAAGACAAAGAATATGGGTGCAGATATCTGACTGGAAAATGTGGCAGTTAAGGATATAGTAGAACACATTCTGGTGGTTCGTGAACGCAATAAGAAGTCAGATTATCAGATAAATGATGAACAAAGAAAATACAAACTTTGGAGTAGGGAGCAATGGAGTGTCATTGTCATCTAAAATAATGGGAGAATTCTTTGACCATAGAGAAGTGTACTTGGGCTGTCAAACAACATTGAAGGATCATGGTAACACATCTTAAATGAGCCCACTTGCATACTGCACTGTCAGTCATTTTCAGAAACAGAATTATAGGCATGAAATACTTGGCAAAATGGACTTAAAGTTGAAGTTTTGCCTATTACTACAAATTTGTGATCCAGCTCATGCCATTTCTTTTGAGGCCACAAAAGAAACAAAAAAGAATGCATCACAACAGGTGGAGTAGGAAGACCTAAGTTGTGGGTTTATGGAAGAGTGGCTATAGACAAATGTGTTCCAGCTGTGTATCTACTTATTTGTCACCTGATCTTAGATTTCCAGCAAAGATCTGAAAATTAGCATAGCCGAGGGAGTCACTTAAGTGCCTATCAACAGATAAATGTATGTAATATAATAATAAATTCTTCTGTTTTCCATGTAAATTAGTCCGTGGATGAGCAAATTTTGTGATGGATTTTGATTACTGACAAACAAGAAAGAAATTTGAGAAAATTCACCTTGTGATTTCATTTCCATTTCATCTTTTGATAAACCATTCTCAGCAACATCTCTGAGAGCAAAAGTGGCATCGAGTAACCATACCTGTGCATGTGAGCTTAGCTGTAAGACAGTAACTGATAGGGGAAGACAACAGTGGCACTGAATAAATCATGAAGCCTTTGGTTGTTCACCAGATCATCCGTTCTCTTCCTTTTCAAGTGGGATATATCTTGATAGAGTCTACAAAAGAAAACCTACCCCATGAAATCTACTCACGCAAACGGATACTCTATGGCAGAAGACAGTGGTAGCTACAGGATATTTACCTCATGATCCCCTATTCAAAAGATGGGATGGAAACATTGCCTAAGATAATATTCAAACAAATATCAACCAGAAATCTTCTATCTGTGGAAACATTTTAAAATCTCAATCTCTGCCTCTCCCTCCGTGTCCAGATCACTCTTTCTCTCACTCCCTCATGTGTTGTAAGAAACACCACAGCTAAGGCAGCTGTTGGTAATAGCTTATGGCACATAGCTCTGAAAGCATGTCCTACACACTCCAGCACAGTTTTCCAAGAATTCTCCAGTTAAATACACCCTGCATAAGATAGACTCCCTTTTCCGGACTGTGCATAGGCAGCTGTTTGGCACACTCATTAGCAGCTGTTTTATTGAATTTTTTCAGTTATGTGAGTGGTGACAGCAGCAACAGCTATCCATGTTTTCCAGTTATTCCTTAAGGAAAAAGAACAAAATTACCAATGATTAGATGTAGACTGCAAACTCTATTTGGAAACTCTCAGCATCTATATTATAACGAGCCATGTCCCAATGGACTGTAGAAAAGATGATTAATACACTTGGATTTCTTCATAAAAGCAACAACAAAAGGACAAGTAATGGGAGTCTCTTTTACTTTTGGCATAAAACGACATTTGTCTCTTTATCTTTCTTGGATGAATCTGTTGGGTTGTCCAGCTGGGAAGCAGCACTCGAATGGAAGGGTGGCTGGACAGGAATATTTTAGCCATATGCCTGGCAGTTGGTGCTAACCTCTCATACTCCATGTAGACATTCATCTTCTAGTAGACAAATTTACTTTTCTTACAGGGTAGCCTCAGGGCAGGATCCAGCGGAATAAGTTTCAAGCTACACAGTGCTCAGTATTACTAATCATCAAGGAAATTCAAATTAAAGCCACAATGACTTATCACCTCACTCAAACTATAATAGCTGTTCTCAAAAAGATGAAAGGCAAGTTCTGGCAAAGATGTGGCTAAAAGGCAACAATGCTACATTATTAATGGAAATATAAATTGTTACTACACTTATGGAAAATACAAAAATGTTCCCCACGAATTAAAATTAAAACTATTATATGATTGCTCAATCCCACTTCTGGCTATATATCTACTTTACTTTTTAAAAAATAATTTTTTTATTATTTAAAACAATTCTACTTGACTTTTTAAGAGCATTTGTTTATTTGTTTGTTTATATGTGTGTGGGGGCATGCACATGTCCCAATTTGCAGGAATTGGCTCTCTCCTTCTACCATGTGGATCCCAGGCATTGAACTCAGGTATCAGGTTTGATGGCTCACACCTTTACCCACTGTAACATCTTGTAAACCACTGGGAATATATACAAAGGAAATGACATCAGTGTCTTAGAGAGATGTTTGCACTTCCAGATTTGCTGGAGCATTCACAGTAGCCAAGGTAGTCACTTAAGTGCCTATCAACAGATAAATGGATAAGATAAATGTATGATATATAAACAGTTGAATACTTTCCAATCAGTCTCTAAAAAGGAAATCATGTTATTTGTGATAATATGGATGAACCTGGTGGACATCAGATTAAGTTAAATAAATCAAGCACAGAAAGTTAAGTACAATATGACCTAACATGTAGAATTTTAAAATGATAAATTTATATCTTAGATTTTTTTCTATTTTAATGAAAAGTGTTGTGCTGGCTAGTTCTATGGCACCTTCGCACAAACCAAAGTCATTTGGAAAAAGAGAATCTCACTTTAGAAAATTCCCTCACCAGATTGGCCTGTGGGAAAGCCCATGTTTCATTTTCTTGATTGATGACTGATGTGGGAGGGCCCTGCTCACTGTGAGGAGGGCCACTTGTGGGTAGTGGTTCTGAGCAGAATAAGAAAGGTAGGTGAGCAAACCATAAGGAGTAAGCCAGTAAGCATCACTTCTCCATGGCTTCTGCATTAGTTTCTGCCTCTAGGTTCCTGCCTTGAGTTCTGCCCTGACTTTCTTCCATGATAGACTGACTGTATTCTTGAATAAACCCTTTCCTCCTCAAGTTGATTTTGGTCATGGTATTTTATCAAAACAATAGAAACTCTAAGACAAATGACATTGGAATTCTGATAGAGATTGCATTGTGTACATTTTAACAATATGTAATGCATGAACAGTCTTTCATTTTATCCTATGCTATCCTATCCTCTCCTACCCTATCCTACCCATTCCTAACCTATCTTATCCAGTCCTATTGTCTTAGTGTTTTATTGCTGTGAGGAGACACCATGATCATGGCAACTCTTATAAAGGAAAGATTCTAACTGGGGCTTGCTTACAGTTCAGAGGTTTAGTCCTTTGTCATCATGGCGAGAAGCATAGTGGCAGACATGGTGCTGGAGAAGTAGCTTGAGTGTTCTACAATATGGATTTGCAGTCAGCAGGAAAAGAGAGAGGGAGAGAGAGAGAGAGAGAGAGAGAGAGAGAGAGAGAGAGAGAGAGAGAGCACCTGGTTTGAACATTTGAAGCCCCAAAGGCACTCCTAGTGACACACTTCCTCCAACAAGGCCACACCTCTTAATCCTTTCAATTAGTGCCACTCCCTATGAGCCTATGGGGGCCCTTTTTATTCAAACCACCACACCTATCCTATCTAGGTTTGGTTTCTGTTTTTTGAGAAAGCGTCTCACTCTGTAAACCAGGTTGTCCTAGTCTCAAACTCATGATCTTTCTGCCTCTACCTCCTTCTCTATTTATTGATATCACTTTGGAGTTATAATTTCATAAATGTTTTATAATTTCCAAGGAGGAGTGGTTTTTTTCCTTTTATTGTAAGTAGTTTCTTTTTTTCTCACACAATATATCCTGATTACAGTTTCCCCTTGCTCTGCTCCTCCCTGGTCCTCCCTGCTTCCCCTTCCATCTGAAACTGCTCCTTTTCTATCTCTCATTGAAAACAAACAAGTTTCTAAAGGACAGTAATAACACAAAATATAATAGTATAAAACAAAAACTAACACCTCACAATTGGACAAAACAAATGGATAGAAGGAAAAAGCCAAAGAGAAGACACAAGAATCAGAGACCCACTCATTTGCACACTCAGGAATCCCCTAAAACACTAAACTGGAAGCTGTAATATACACAAAGGACCTGGTGCAGACCCATGTAGACCCTGTGCATGCTGCCTTAGTTCATATGGGCTTTGCTGAATTGATTCAGAGGGCTTTGACTTCTGGTGTTCTCCTTCCCCTCTGGTCTTACACTCTTTCAACCTCCTCTTCCCTGGGGTTCTCTGAGCTCTTAGGGGAGGGATTTGATAGAGCTATCCCATTTAGGGCTGCATGTTCCAAGGTCTCTCACTCTTTACATAATGTTTGCTTGTAGGTCTCTGTGTTGGTTCCCATCTGATGAAGGAGGAAGGTTCTCTGATGATGATTGAGTAAAGCACTGATCTAGGAGAATGTCATTAGGAGTCGTTTTATTGCTACTTTCTTTGGAGGAGATGGGAATGGGGGGTGGGCTAGGGGGAAGGGGAGCGGGGCGGGAGGGGGGAGAACAAGGGAATCCGTGGCTGATATGTAAAATTAAATTATATTGTAAAATAAAATAAAATAAAATTAAAAAAAACAGTAGTGTTTGGTCTTATCTGAGGTCCCCAGACTATCTAGTCTCAGGTTCTTTGTCACCCAAGGAGTGTTGGGTTTGGTTTCCATCTCGTGGAATAGGCTTTAAATCTAATCAGATATTGTTTGGTTACTTCCACAAGCTTTGTGCCACCATTGCACTAGCATTTATCAAAGGCAGGACACAATTATAGATCAAAGGGTTTGTGGCTGGCTTGCCACCAGCAATGGTTGAGTGTTCTCCTTACTCCTTAGTGGAGAGATAGTTTGCCTGGGTGATTTAATTCTTAAGTATTTTATTTTTAAATTATAATTTAAATCTGATTGTTAAATTTTAGATTGCTTAGTTGCAAATGTATAGAAATGCAAGTGAGCTTTTGTGTTGATTTTATATCCTGTACATCTACAGAATTTGCATGGTAGATAGGTCCTAGGTGTTTTAGATGCAAAATAATTGTTTCTCTTTGAATCTTCAAAACACTCTGTACCTGTTTTTTCTGTTTCCTTCACTAGGACCTAAAATCATGAGAGAAAACTAGATGGCCAGATTCAAGCTGCTAAAAATGCATAAGAATCAGCTGTAGTTAGGCCTTTGGGAAACATGAGCCGGTATATACTGGGGATAAGGCAGAGCTTGCTTTATTTGGTGGCATGAAACTAGCTGTGAGTTTTAGTTGCCATTTGGGTCAAAGACCAGAAATGACACCAAGCAACCTGTTTGTGTAGCAAACCCAAATTTCACAAGTCAGTTCCCTTTGTGTCCTTGCTAACTGCCACTGTGAGAAACACTTCTATAGTGACTTCACATGTTCCTGCCCCTGTGTCATTTCAAAAAACTTATTAGACATATTTTTGGATCATCTTAAAGTAGTCATACATTGGCCCCTTCCCCCTTTTTTAAATGACACCATGATTCCCCTAGATTAGGACACATTTCTAAATTTTAATTTCATATCAGCTTTTTTAGTGTAGTTGAAGTAAAATACTTTTTTTGTCAGTTAAACAGAACCATTTAAATTTAAGTTCAGATAAGACCTTTGTGTGAGAAAGATGCTATCTTTTGT
>CABHPH010140499.1:11894-38956 GCA_902168325.1 Peromyscus nudipes
TGTGTGTGTGTGTGTGTGTGTGTGTGTGTGTGTGTGTGTGTGTGTGTTAGAGAGAGAGAGAGAGAGAGAGAGACAGACAGACAGACAGACAGACAGACAGACAGACTGAGACTCTCACTCTATAGACCTGGCTGGCTGAGAACTTGCTATGTAGAACAGGGTGGCCTCAGAGAGCCCCGCCTTCTTCCTCTTCCTCCCAAGTACAGGGATTAAAGGTGTATACCACCATACCCAACTTGCTTGGACTTGCTCTTAAGTTGTTTCGAAATGACTATCTGTATATACTTCTTCACGTGTTCTCTTTCAGATCTTAAATGCCGCTTATCATGTTGAAGTCACATTTCACTCTGGGTCCTCAGTTACGAGGATGCTTTGGGAACAAATTAAGCAGGTGAGTATTCCTCAGAGAAGTCTTTTCAATCTATGTTGGGCTACTTACATCTTAGACTCTCCAATAGAACAGATTCTTAGATCATGCTGTTAAAGTAGGGTGGTCATTGTTCTGGTTTGGCTCTCTGAGAGAATTCTGTTGTATGCCTATTCTCAATTCATGACTGCAAATGTTCCCCTTAACCCTTAAAAAGCCATAGATTTATGTAACACTTGATGAAGCCACAACATTCCACCTCACTAGTTTCTTCATCTTTTTTTTATTCAGCCTAAATGTTTTCTCAAAAGTAGGTATTGTTGGGCCTGGAAATACAGCTTGGTGATAGATGGTTTGCATAATATATGCAGGGTCATTGGTTTGATTCCCCAGTACCAATTGGTTTGATTCCCCAGTACCAAAAGAGCAGACAAGTAAACAAACAACAAAAATATAGACATTGAGTTGGTTATGGTGGCATGCTTCTTTAATCCCAGCATTGAGGAGGCAGAGGCAGGCAGATCTCTGTGAGTTCAAGGCTAGCCTGGTCTACATAGTAAGTTTCAGGATAGCCAGGGTTGTGTAGAGAGACCTGCTTCAAACAAAACAAGTACACACAGAAAACCAGGCATTGTTGCCGGGGGCCAAGAGTGTGGTTCCTGTCCTGGCCTTGCATCTATGTAGAGTTGCTGCTTCAGGAGCGTCATCACTTACTCCCTGGCCCGGAGTGTAACACGTGGAGAGTTGTGAGCATTTAGGTTAGGCTTACTGGTCTTTGGTGCCTTCCTCTGGCTGAACCCTGGTTTTGAGGTAGATGGAGTTAGAGATGATGTTGGATTTCCTAGGCTCCTGCATTAAGAGCTGCTCCTGATGAGTAAGAACCCAGTGAAGGAAGGGCATTGTTGGAGCTGCCTGGGAGTTCCTCCCCCTTCCTTCGGTGATTTTACTGTCCTCATCTTGGCAGATCATCCAGCGTATCACATGGGTGAGCCCACCCACCATCACTCTAGAGTGGAAGAGGAAGGTGGCCCAGGAAGCCATCGAGAGCCTCAGCGCCTCCAAGTTGGCCAAGAGCATTTGCAGCCAGTTCCGCACTCGGCTCAATAGTTCCCATGAGGCTTTTGCAGCGTCCTTGAGGCAGGTAGGTATGCAGGAACGGAGCGAAAGCTGGGATAAGAGGAAAGAGGCAAAGAATTTGCTCTCTGCTGTCCTTATACTTTAAAAAATCAGTGTATTTTATTCTGTTAAAGAATAATAATACGTTATAGAAAGTTTCACCAGATTTTTCATGTGGATTTTTTATAACTAGAAAAGTTGGAGTGAGTACAGTTAATTTCTTCCCATATAACTGAATGAAAAAGAGTATAAAGAGTACACACTTTATATATAAAGTTTATATTGTATTTTAAGAATGAATGACAGAGAAATGACTTTCTAACTTAATACCAGTTCATAATTATGTGCTCCCTTCGGGAGTGTGTGTGTGTGTGTGTGTGTGTGTGTGTGTGTGTGTGTGAGAGAGAGAGAGAGAGAGAGAGAGAAACAGAGACAGAAAGACAGAGAGAGACAGACAGAGGATGAATAGATATGAATACTCATATCTATCTAAGAGGAAGATGACTGTCATTGTATTAAATATGTCGTGTACATGCCGTTCAGTTCTCACGGTTGTTGGCGTGAAGGAGATACTATTATTTCTATGTATCAGGTGGAGAAGCTGAGGTGAGGACTTGAGTCTGTGTTGTCTTTTTCTCCTAGCTAGAAGCTGGCCACTCTGGCCGTCTGGAGAAAACTGAAGACCTGTGGCTAAAGGTTCGAAAAGACCATGCCCCCCGTCTGGCCCGCCTTTCGCTGGAAAGCCGGTCTTTACAGGATGTCTTGCTTCACCGTGAGTCCTTGTCTCTTTCCAAGTAAATGGAGGAAATACAGCATTCCTTTGCCTGCCTCCAAGAATCCCAGTGCCAGGCTTCTCCTGCCTTGCAAAGCTGCCTCAGCACTTAGTGATGCTTTGGAATTCATTTTGGTTCTGCTGCTTACGTAATATGAACAACAAGATCAAAGTTTATTCAGAATCACCCAGCTCAGTTATTTCTCCTGGGTTAGAACAACTCGAGTTTCTTCCCATTGCATGGTTGCATGGTTACACTTCTGGCCTCTAGGCCGGGTTGCATCTAAGAATCTTCAAGAGAATGCCTGGTGAGTTCCTATTCCTTCTGCCTTATTGCTGTCTTTATATCTTATAGGTAAACCTAAACTAGGCCAGGAACTAGGCCGGGGCCAGTATGGTGTGGTGTACCTGTGTGACAACTGGGGGGGACACTTCCCTTGTGCCCTCAAGTCAGTTGTCCCTCCAGATGAGAAGCACTGGAATGACCTGGCGCTGGAGTTTCACTACATGAGGTAGGTCTTGGTTTCATTAATCTCTCTGGGGAAGACCAGAGAAGCCAAAGGCTGCATTAGTTTTGTGCCACAAGCTACAGCATGTCTGGTCTCTATACACCTAGATTTCAAAACGTTCTAACGTAACTAAGTGTTTGTAGATTTAGGCCAGACATGCTATCTTTGCTTAATCTTTTCCCATCATAATTCCTCAACTCTTCATTCTGTTATCTTTCTTAGTCACCAAGGGCTGTCAGTATTGATTGTCCACGGGGTTTTACCTTGGTGAGAAGTAGTTCTCTTTTCCCCGTCTGGACTTGGACTAAGCGTGCCTGTGAGGTTCTTTCTCCCTACATCCTGGCCTCTCATGCCGATTGAGAGCCCGGGTGTGGTGGCCCAACCTTTCTCTTCCTCACAGGTCTTTGCCAAAGCACGAGCGGCTGGTGGATCTGCACGGTTCGGTCATTGACTACAGCTACGGTGGCGGCTCCAGCATCGCCGTGCTGCTCATCATGGAGCGGCTGCACCGGGACCTCTACACCGGGCTGAAGGTGAGCCAGCTGGAGCCAGCTGGAGCCAGGCTCCGCCCTTCCTCCTCGACTTCGTCCTTTCCCGTTTGTTCAGAACTTCTGACGTTCACGGAAGTTGTTGGAGTAATCTGCCTTTACTGCATTATTTCCAGAAAAATGTCATACATTTCTCAGAATCCATTTTTGTCCCAGTCTATTTCTGTAATGCTTTTATTCACTACTTTTTAACTTTTCTTGTTTATTTGCTTGTTTTTTTAAGACAGGGTCTCACTATGTAGCACTGGCTGGCCTGGAACTCTGCTGTGTAGATTAGGCTAGTCTCTAACTCACAAGAGATCCATATGCCTCTGCCTCCAGAGTGCTAGGATTAAAGGTGGGTGCCACCAAGCCCAGCTTATTTACCATTTTGATGTCCTGTGGTATGATAAAATACAGATTCTTTGGAAGAGTAGAATAGCTTCTTATTACTCTTCTGGATAAAGCCAGTTTTTGTTCAGTGAACAAGTATTTATTAATGATAATTTTGTGCAAGGCCTTGTATTAAGCACCATTAGATAATAGCAAAATGTAATTTCCAGGCACATTTAAGAAAATTGTAGTATATGAGAGAGATGTGGGGTGGGGGCAGCCACAAAGTTACTTATATGATCTTGTTGTGTGATACTGATTTTTTAAAAAATAAATTGGGGTATGCCACTGAAGAATTACATTTGAATAAAGGTGAAACTCAGTTGAATGCTGTTTAAACTCTCATCTAAAAAAAAAAATCACCAGTAAGGGATTTAGGTTTTTCTTGTCTGTCCCCTTCATTGGAGCTGAGTAGAAGGAGAGAGAAGCTGATCTCAGTGTCTGGATTCCCTGTATGAGCTTACAGGGAGACTCTCAGAAGTAAGGTAGAGAAAACGGGAGTTACAAGAAATTAGTGAGATGAAGAGGAGACTCCAAGTAGTCCTTCTTTATCTCAGGAGCACCTCGAGTCTTCCTGTAAATGGGCTCCAAGATCCATTTGAGGATCCTGGAGGAAATTAATAGAACAGTTTTCAGAATCACGAAGACTCTAGGTTAAAGTAATCAGAGTGCCTTTGGAGTTGGAACCTATAAACTCAAACCTGGGCTAACCAAGCCTGTGAAAGCAAATCTTCCTCGAGGCAGTGCCAGAGTCACTGTGATGCTCGAGTGAGATGCTGTTAGTCCTTGAACTTCTTCTGCTCCGATACGGATGTGGTCCTGCTGACCAGCTGCAGCCTGCAAAGGGCTTCATGTTGCTTTGTGTCCTGTACAGCTTGTTCTTCCTGCACCTCCCGTTCACTGCTCTGCCCTTTTGTGCCACCGTAAGTCATTTAGTTGCTCACGATTGGAAGTCTCAGTTGGGTTAAGGAGTTGGACATCTAGGCTCTTTTGTCTTCCCAGGCTGGGCTGACCCTGGAGACACGTTTGCAGATAGCTCTGGATGTGGTGGAGGGAATCCGCTTTCTGCACAGCCAGGGGCTTGTCCATCGGGATATCAAACTGAAAAACGTGCTGGTAAGTAAGAGCTCTATTCAGAGAGCATCCCTGCCTCTGCAGAGGGTCTGCGTAAAAGGCATTTGGATTTAGGAAAAGTCTACATGAAAAGCAGGCACGTTGACATGATAGTGGGTGGATGGTGTCCTGAATTTAAGCTGAAGGAGCAATTTCAACAGAGCGCGCCTGTGTCAAATACTTTCCCTCCACTGTTGAGAAATTTCAACTTCATAGAAAAGTTAAGAATGGCATAATGGAAACCCAGACACCTTGTATCCTGTGTTCCTGTCAGGATACCCACTCAGCTGTAATTTCTGTTTATCTTCCTGCACCATATGAAGGTCAGTTGTTGATAACACTTCACTCCTAAATATGTCAGTGTTTCTCTCCTAAGAAAGAAGAATCTTCTACATAATTAAAATGCCATTACCACACTTGAGAAATCAGAACATTGATACAATACTGTTATTAACATATATTCTGCTATTGTCTCTATTATATCCAGTTGCTCCAAATATGGTCTGTTTGCTGTTTGTTTGTTTTTAATCTAGGATCTAATCCAAGGATGCTGTAGTATATCTTACTATCATGCTATTTCAGCCTTCTTCAATCTAGAATAACCTTTGTCCTTTTTTGTTAATGTCATTGGTATTTTTGAGGAGTCCAGGTCTTTGTTATTGTTTAGGGCTTGATCAGAGATGCTAAATGAGAGCTAATGTGCATAACGCACCTTAAAAGGTCCCATTGCATAAACCGTAGGAATCTTTTGACTGACTCCTCTTGAAAACATCCATCAGGGTCACTGAGGTGGCTCACAAACTATGGTACCCATTATTATATAGTGGAAGGAGAAAACAGACTCCTACAACTTGTCCTCTGGTCTATACCACAAAGTAAATAAATAAAATGTAATAATTTAGAGAAAAAATACCTCCTAGTATCACCTGTCAATACCCCATGAAGTTGCAGTTTGGGGGAGAGAAAGATAGCCCAAAAATTATAGATAGGAAGCTAAGAGACAATCAGTAGCCAGATGAGACACATTTATTCTCTGGGATCGGTATGTGCTGATTTGTTTTTGTACCATTGTTGTTCTCTCTACTGTGCTGGGGTACTGTGCGTGCTGGCTCAGGTCTCTACCACAGAGGTATGCCCTAGCCCTGTATTAGAGCCTTAAGAATTAAAGAATCACTTCAGCTGACTAAGAGGGAAATCAGGTGCCAACATGTTTTCCTCATTTTACAGACCTTCATTCCTCCCTCTTCCAAGAGTCTAGGGATCCTAGTAGGTTCCAGAGATATAAAGATGAAGGAAACACTCCCTGCCAGCAGGTTGCTCACTGTGGGGAGGACAGTAACAGGAGGGAGTCTGAGACAGTGGGGCTGGAGGCAGGACTGTCTAAGTACTGCTCTGAGGCTGGGTGTGCCGACCCAAGGTGACTCTGACTTGCTCTTTTTGGCAGCTGGACAAACAAAACCGTGCCAAGATCACTGACTTAGGATTCTGCAAGCCAGAAGCTATGATGTCAGGCAGCATTGTTGGGACACCCATCCATATGGCCCCTGAACTTTTCACAGGTGAGACTAGAGGGCAAAGGGTGGGTTTAGGCAGATGCCAGTACTCTGCCTTGGGGTGCTTCCCCTCGGGGTAAGTAGTGTGTGCAAGTCCTGCCGGCAGTCTGACCCAGGCAGTGAAGGAAGCAGAGCAGGGAGAGGAAGAGGTAAAGGAGTGAGAGACGGTGAGACGGAATGGGGTTACCAAGGACTCTTTCGGATGTGTCTCTGGACTCTTAGTGCTGTAATTGTCTCACTTAGCACCTACTTAGTCATAAAGTTTGGTTGAATAACTTGTAGGTGATGGAACCTGTCATTAAAGAGCTTATCATCAACATGGAGATATACTGAAAGAGGTAAAATCATTTGGAAGCAGTGTAAGGCAGCATTAAATGTGAAATTATAGGGGCTATGATGTGCTGTGATGCAGACTGAAAGAACAAACTAAGGTTGGAGTGCTGGATGGTGTCATGGTAGAAGTGAGATGTGGGCTGACATTTGAGTCCTAGCTGGAAAAATAGGTAGTGGAAAGGGAGCTCAGGATTGAGTGTCCACTTTGCACGAGGCAGGGCAGGAATGCTTCTGGAGATCTTGTTTTACTTAACCCTTTCAGCAAGCCTTGGTGATGTTGGTATATTTTTATGTCAGATTCACAGATTAAATCAGGCCTGAATTGATGCAGTAACTGAGCCCTAAAACACTGAGGTAGAAGGCCTGACCCTGTGATTTGAATCTAAGGCCTTTCTGTCTCTATAGTCTAGTCATGAGGGCAGAAACATCTGGAGGCTGGAGAAGGGGAAATACCAAAGGAAACTGCAAAACAGAAATATTTATGACAGGAAAGAAATCCACTTGGCAAATAGTGACAGACAAGGCCAGAGAAGTCCATAGACTGAAAACCTTGGGGAGGGTTAGGGTCTTGTGCGAGTAAGGAGGTGCTGAGCTTTTGAGTAGGGGAGGGTGGCAAAGGACATATGCCTGGACCAGCTCCACAGCCATTGGTGGAAGGGATGTGAAGGAGAAGAAACCGTGTGAGGTGCACAGTTAGGCAGAGATTGTGTCCATGGTTAGGCTGGTACTGATGCTGAAATAATCAGGGTTACAGATTTGAGATAAATTCAGAAGACAATGGGGAAGCTTTTGTTTACTGCCTTCATGTGAGTGTTGAATGGAAAAGAATGGCTGGCATGGAAGATTGAAACTCTGAGCCACAGTAGATGGGGAATGATGGTACTGTGCCAAGGAAGATGGGAAAGAAATCACAGGTCAGTCACTAGTATTGATAGGAGGAAAAACTAGCAATGCATTTCAATTTCTTCTTTTAGATTGATTTTATTTTATATATATGGATATTTTGCCCACATGTATGTATGCACACCAAGAGTGTGCCTGGTGCTCAGGGAGGTCAAAAGAGGTTGAGTTCCCTGGAACTGGAGTTACATGTGTCGTGAGCCATGTGGATGCTAGGAATCAGACCCTCGGGCCCTGTAAGAGCACCTGTGCTCCAAAGCACTGAGCTCTCTCTCCAGCCCTGAATTCCATTCATTTCATAGAGGCTGTCACCTGGCTCTTCACTGGTGTCACTCAGAAGAACTAGGAATTAGCAAACAGCTGCAGTCTGACCCTCACTGGAGCCAAATAATAACTTTTTCTTTTCCTAGGTCTACTTTAGTCTGCCCTGCTGCTATTGCTCGCCTTGTCTGCTGCTCATTTAAATTCCCTCATTGTTGTCCAGCCTGTTACTGTCAGAATACTTTATAAAATATGTTGTTGTTGTTATTATTATTATTATTATTCTTTTGTATCCCTGCTCTGAAAAACAACAATAAAAAAAAGACCCGCTGCCCACCAACTCTAGACTCCTCTCTGCCTTTAGAATCTCCCTATGAGAGATAGGATCTTCCTGTGTATCCTAGACTGGTTGCAAATGACCTTCTTCCTGTCTCGTTGAGTTCTGGAATTACAGGTGTGCACCACACCTGTTAATCTTTGTCTTTATAATCTTTATTTTCTGGTTCCCGTCCATATTTCTCTAATATGGCCTTTTAGAATTGATCTTGCAGACTGTCTCATTAAAATGATAAAGTCATTAAAATCATTAAAATGAGTTTCCTTCTCTTTTGACAAATTCTTATCTCTCAGCTGCCTTAGCATCTAGCTTTCTATATTGTAAAGTGGGCATTACAGATGTGCCTTGCCTGCCAAGCAAGTTGTGAAGAACAATAGATGTTAAAAGCTTTACAAATTGTGTAAGGACCTGTAGAAGCAAAGTGGCAGCTCACTGTTGCTCATCTGTCTTTACTGTAGGAAAGTATGACAATTCCGTGGATGTCTATGCTTTCGGGATCCTCTTCTGGTATATCTGCTCAGGCTCTATCAAGCTCCCCGAGGCATTCGAGAGGTGTGCTAGCAAAGATCATCTCTGGAACAACGTGCGCAGAGGTAAGAGTCACCAAGCTGCTTGCTTTGACTCCCTCACTGAGAACAGACAGCCTGGACACCACAGCAGGGCACCCTTATGTTCTGGCCACTGCACAGCATGACCACATCAGGCGGACCATCATAGAATGCAAAAAGGTTACTGTAAACCAACCATTGCTACTGGATAGCACTCAAATATGGTGTTTGCCACAGTTTTTAGAGCTGGCTTTTCTAGGCCAGTGTGTTGGTTTTCACGGTTCCTGTTAGGTTATAGTCTCGGTCTCTGCAGTGGAAACCCGCGCTCTTTGCTCTCCCAGCTCTGCTTGATCGGCTGCTTTCCTCACTCTCCTCTAGGGACCCGTCCAGAGCGTCTTCCTGTGTTTGATGAGGAGTGCTGGCAGCTGATGGAAGCATGTTGGGATGGTGACCCCTCTAAGAGGCCTCTCTTGGGCATCGTCCAGCCTATGCTTCGAGGCATTATGGACCGGCTTTGCAAGTGCGACTCTGAGCGACCAAACAGAGGACTAGATGATTCTACTTGAAGACCAAACCTTTCTCTTCCACTCTTCCTTCCTTCCCTCTCACCTTTTGGCCATGGGGAGAAGTTGTCATTTGATCATTAAGGGAGCTCCTAAGGGAATTGGTGCTTGTTGGCAACTCAAGACCTTCCTGGGCAGAGATGGCTCCTGGACAGTGAAGAATTCAGTGGCTGTTTCAGTATTCATGCTGCCTCACACTATCTCTTTAGCAGAAGATTGTCTCAGATGCGTAAAAGCTGAGGAATGTGATGTTCTGGCCTCAGAACTGAGAAGGAGGCAACTGTTACCACTGTCTAGTCACTGTATATGTCTCTAAAACACATGGGCCTGCAGCGCAGGGTATCCAGACTATTGTGTCACGACTTCAGCTCTAGCTGGGAACAGCTCAGTTCTGTCCAGTGGTAGAGACCACTTAGCAACATGACCTTAGTTCAGGAGTGTATGATTGTAAGGGCAAAAACAAAACAAAACAAAACAAAAAACCAACTCAGCCAGATATATGTTGTGGTTGCCAGGATCTCAGGTTGTAAGTCAGAAGCCCCAGGAGGCAGCTGGGTGTGAAGCTATCTACCCTCACAACCCAGTGTTTACATTTCCAGGGTAAGGGAGCCCTGGTTTCTGCAGGGCAGGGCTAACCCAGAAGAGAGTCTGTTTGATTCGTGGGCTTCCCCCACCCTCTGCCTTCTTTCCCTAAAAAGGAGGGAATACTCCAGTCAGCATGGGAATACTCCAGACATCATGGGAATACTCTAGACATCATGGTACTTGGACTTGGGCATCTGATCAGAAATAGATTATAATTTTGTTGTGTTTAATGGGATGTAGCCCAGGCTGGCCTTAAAATCTCATCCTTCTGCCTCATCCTCCAAAGTGCTGAGATTACAGGCATCTGCTCCCATGCCTGGCTTTTAGCTAATAACACTCTTGTATTTCCTTCTTCAGTGCTGGGGGCATCCCCACAGCCTCGGATGTGCTGTTAAGTGCTCTCTCACGAGCTACACTCCAGCTTTCTAGAGCTTTCAAAGCTGACTTTTAACACTAGGCACCGTGAGCTTTGATAATGATGTGGTTGAGCATGATGGTCTCCTAAATACTCACAGCTCCTCAGAGATGCAATGCTTTCTACATGCAGTTGTAACAGACAAGTGATGGGCCCAGTGTCTTTGGGTTCGTTGGCTCTGGCCTCATTTTTTGTAGAATGCTTAGTTTAGCTCTTAGAATTTTAACATCTACTCAACTATACCTAGTTACTCTGCTCTGAGCATTAATTTGTTGTCCTCTGGACACAGTAGGATGTATAGGAAGTCGGGCGTCAAGAAAGAAGAAATGAGTCATCTCTATTAGTTGGGTCTGTTGTGTGTGACACTTAAAGAGGCTTTGTGTAGCGGGAGACTGCTGACCCTTGTTCTTGAACTCTAACTGTAATACAAAGGCTATAGTTCCAGTATGGAAGCCATATTCCTGGCATTCTTTGCACATCTTAGCTCAGGCTCAGACTCGTAAGTGAGAGGTTAGATTTTTTTTCCCCATCCAGGGTCCATTTTCAGTCTCCTGTCAGATTACAGGTTCTTTTTTTTTTTTTTCAATCTTTAATTTTTAAAAAGAAGATTCCCTACATTTTTCTACACAGTGAGAGGGAGAGGCTAATGCTAAGTAAGGAGATAAAGAGTAGTTTTATAGTTCATTCATAAAAAGTATCTGGAAAAGTCCAAGATATTCCTGAAAGTGTCCGGACAAGCCAAAGGCCACATGGGGGTATTTGGTGGTGGTATTTCAATGCTCAGCAGGCTGAGCATGTGAACATGTATGTCTAATTTGTGTGTATTTTACTTTATAACATTGTAAGCTAATTTTGGATTCTTTGTTTTTTAGCATCTATTATTATTTCAGTGATAAAATGCCATGAAATGTACTGTATTGTATGTCACTTGGGAAGACACTAGGTCCTCAGAGAAGTGAGGTGGAACTTAGGGTAGTACAGGGCCAAAGTTTTGAAGATTTACCTCCAGGCTGAGGCAGAGAGAAGGGTGGCATAGAGAGTTACCTTTACTGTGTGCCATCCTTCAACAAAAATTTCCATGAGGGCAGTTTACTCTAGCTGAGAAGTGACCACCTGGCTGCTTCCTAGGAGCTGAAAATCTGGTCTCTCATTCTGCTTTGGATTGGGGGGACCGGCCTTCCTGCAGAGCAATCGGAAGACATGCTGGCAGTCTGGCCCTGCACGGCTCGCCTCTGCCCTTGAGTTAGCAGCACAGCCGAGGAGCTTCCTGACTGAGCAGCCTTCCACTGCTCTCAGAAAGAGGACTGCCCTGGTTGTTCCCAGACCAAAGAGAGTCACTTCCGACTCCGTCCACTTTAAGGGACAGGGCTAGGCAGCCACTGGGTCAAAACGTTAACACTAAAGCTCAGAGAAGCTGAGGAAAGGCTGCATTCCTCCACAGCTAGAGCTAGGTCATGGCAAGGTCTGAACACTCGTCAGCTCCCCGAGTGCTGTCAGAGGGGTTAGAGCACTCAGGGTCGTGCAGTTCAGGGGTAGAATGTGCTCAGCATGCGCGTGGGCTTGGGTCAGTGTCTAGTACCAAAACAAAGCAAACACAGAGGTCACGAGGGGTTGGGAAACGGTCTCCCCGACAGCGGCCTGGGGCAGTGGGGCTGTGAGTGACAGCTGCACTAACACACTTTGTTGTTGTTGTCTTATTCAGCACTGAGCAGCCGGGGATGGGTCAGTGCAGTCACACTTAGGGAAACTGAGGCACCCTCTGATCTCGCTCCAGAGAGATGCCCTGCTTGTTTGGTCTAGCTTACTGGGAGACCTCCCAAGCCCACCTTGTGTCAGGGTGGATTAACAGCCTTGGAAAGTGCATTCCAAAGGAGGAGCTGCTTTAAGTGTTCAGAACTTGCATTTTGCACTTGCTGGGTCTAACATTCCACATTTTCCTTAAAAGAAAATGAGGATTTAGTCTTCTAAGTATTGGGTATGTGGGGTAGAGCTGGTGTGATATTAGAGTGGCCTTAAGACACCTGTACTACAAACTCCCCTAGAAGTTTCAAGTGGTACTGTTGGTCTAAAAGAGTTTTAGTTTAACTTTGTCTGCTTTTTAGCACTTAGTGTGATTGACATAGTGGTGGAGACTGTGAACACCTGACGTAGGGGAGGCCAACCAGCCCAGAGGGTGGACAAGAATCAGTCTGGATGGCTTGCTGGGTTTTTGTTTTTGTTTTTGTTTTTTTTTTTTGTCTTTTAGGTAACGTTTTTATTTGTTTTAAAGAACTAATGTTTATTACAGTATTATACAAAAGTGTAACATACTAAGTGTGTAGAATAAAGTGCAATAACAAAACATGACTTTTGACACACTTTCAGCCTCTGTACCTCCTTTCTGTGTGTTGTGGCTCTTCGTGGCATTGTGAGTGTGGGACCATTTTACTTGCGTGTATTCTTTTTTTTTAGAGACACAGCCCTAGGTTTTGTCTTCATTTAGTGTACTTTGAATGGCTGCACTGGGTTCTGTGGAGTCTTCTGTGAGTTGTTAAGATGTGGATACCAGGTGTGCTGCATAATAAAGACCACATTTATGTTTCAGGGTTACCTGTTTGGCTTCAGCTTTTCCTCACTTCCCTTCACATGTTCACAGGATGCTCCCAGGCCCTGCTTCCCTCCATGGCCTGCTGTCCTTCCATTTTGGGGAGGTTGCTGAAATACTCTCAACTCTACAGCTGCAACACGTGTCTCTCTTGAGCTCGTTCCACACCCAGTCTGCAGCTTTCCATGGCAGACTTCCCACAACTCTGGCATCTCCAATATCTTGGGGTCTCCAACACAATCCAGGTTTTACCTTCACAGCTCCACACAGTGGCCTCTCTGGGCCTCCATGCAGGGACACCCCTGACACACACCTGGCTTCAGCACTTTCCTCACCTGTGGAGGGAGATCCCACAGTCCCTTTCTTGTATCTTTGACTCTACAGCCAGAACCACGTGGCAGTCTGAAGTTGCCAGGTTCTGGTGTTTGATGGGGCTGGAACTTGGCCTCCTATTCAATTACATTTGCATCAGCTTTCTTTTTTTCTTTTTAAAGATTTATTTACTTATTCTGTATACAGTGTTTTGCCCTCATCTATGCCTGTACACCAGAAGAGGGCACCAGATCTCATTACAGGTGGTTGTGAGCCACCATGTGGTTGCTGGGGATTGAACTCAGGACCTCTGGAAGAGCAGCCAGTGCTCTTAACTACTGAGCCATCTCTCCAGCCCCTTGCATCGGCCTTCTATTGTTGATGGTTTCCTTCGCTGCTTAAGCTTTTCTTTAATTCCTTTTCACAAGATGGAAGCTTAGCTGGGTTGGGTCTTGGCCTGAGGTCACCACACCCTTTATTCCATTTAGCATCAGGCTTTTCTTTAAACATTTTCATCTCCACAAGAACTGGACTTAGCTCTGATTACACTTCCTGGTGCTCCTTTTCTCCTCAAATTGTACATTTTGAATTTCTCATTGTCTATCTTGCTTCTTTTCATTATAGATCTGCATAAGAGTGATTACTAATAACCTCACTACACAGGCAATACTGGGCTGTCTTGAAATCTCCTCTGCCAACATCATTAATCCAAAACTCTTCAATTTTGCCACTGGCAGTTTTAGGACAGAGCAAAAACCAGCCACGTTATTTACCAAAATATGACAAGAATATTCTCTAGGCCACTTACTAATATTCTTCCCTCTGAAACTTCTTGAGTCCCCCCCCCCAACACCTTCAGCACTGTCTTCCATGCTCCTACTGTGATGCCCACTAGTCCCTGCTTAATGTGTCCAGCCCCTTTTCTAGTCCAAAGTCCCAGAGTCTTCCGTATTCCTCCAACAAACAGCACAGCCAGCCCTGTACAGCAATACCCCAGTCCCTGGTACCAACTTCTGTCTTAGTCACTGTTCTTTCGCTGTGAAGAGACATCATGACCAAGCAATTCTTATAAACAAACAGCAGAGTTACTATGGGTGGCCATGCACAGATTGAAGTTTCTTAGGGCCCTAGGGACAACTTGTTCCTTAGTATATGCTAGAGGTAAGTAACATTTTGAGTAAGTGGGAAAAAGACTATGTGATAAAACTGCTTACCAATCTGTTCCTATAACGAAAACCATAGATAGACTAATTTATAATTAGAATAAACTTGTTTCTCACAGTTCTGGGGGCCAGAAAGCCCAAGGTCAAGGTGCAGGCAGATTTGGTGCCTGGCAAGGGTAGTCCTGCTTCGTAGATGGAGCCCTGTTGCTGTGGCTATAGAGATGTACTGCTGTGTCTTCATAATGGGGGAGCGGAGGGATAAACAGACAAAGGCTGTGCCATCTCATGCTAGAAGAGAAGGAATGGCCCCAGTGGTTACTGCAACTAATGCCTAGTTATAAAACAAAATGGTTGACCTCTAGGAGCTACATCTGGCTCATCTGGTAAAGAAGGGTCAAGGAAGCTGGTGGTGGTGGTGGTGGTGGTGGTGGTGGCGGCGGCGGCGGCGGCGGCGGCGCAGGTGGATCTCTGAGTTGAAGGCCAGCCTGGTCTACAGAGTGAGTTCCAAGACAACCAGGGATACACGGAGAAACCCTGTTTCAAAAAAGGGGGGGGGAAGGTAGTGTGCAAGATAAGATAAAACAGACTCTACTTCAGAGAGAAGGGGCCAGAGAAAGCAGCAGAACTCCACAAAAAGAACACAGGCCATGATACAGCTCCTGCTCTGAATTGGCAGGGGAAGCAGAAATCCAGGGAGTCCTGAGGAAAAAGGGCTGGCAGTCCTAACCACAGGACAAGCCCTCAGCCTCCAGAATCCAATCCAGCTGCAGGGCTCGCTGAAGCAGTGCCTTCTCCAGGGGAATGGGTCAGTGATGACAAAAGTCCCCCCAGGTCAGAGCGCTGTGTCGGCATCTGGACCATCTGGAGGCAGAAGCCACTGTCTAAACCTGAGCGGTCCTGAGGGCCAGGGAGAAGGAACAGTCCGAAGTAATGCTGCCTTGATTAAACTTGTCATAGCCCCAAGGCACGAGAGAGCCCTGGAAACAGCTGTGGAAAGCCGGAGGGCTGGCACTGGCCAGCTGAAAAGTCCAACTGGCATGGACCTCAAGCAGTGAGCAAGGTGCCCTTGCCCTGTGTATGTGGAAGAAGACTTCACCCACTCAGAAGAACAGGAGTGCCCAGGAGGTGGGTCATCCTTCGACATTTTCTTAAGAGTTTGAGAACACTGAAAGTCCCATAGACTACTTGGTGTCTACAGCTACATCCCATTCGGCAGGATGATTAATGCTTAGAGGGCTCTGCAAGTGTGGAGATAGGTCCACCAGTATAGAACTCAGTGTGCTTAATTCTGCTAACGCCAGCATAATAGGGAGACACTCCCAGCTAGAATACTAGCCACATACCATCTGGAGAGTTTGGAAGGTGAGAAAACCTATCTGGTCGGAAGACTGCAAAGCTAAGTGTGTCCAGCAGAGGCCCCTAGTGCACAAAGAACTACAGACCTACTACAGCCTGTGAAGGCTGACATTACACACACGTTCCATATACATTGGGCACAAACATAAATCCCAGGAAGATCAGAGTCTACAAGTTGCACTTGCCCCTCCATACACAGATATCGGCAGATTTCAATGTTCAGGACCCAGCCAGAAGAGGCTAATCCAACACTCCATCGTTTTTAATACTTTCTTTCCTTTTATGGGGGGAGGTGTTACCCTTCTTTCCCTTTACTGTACTTTTTCTTACCAGTAAAGTGCGTTTGTTATTTCCCTTCATGCATTTACCCATTTTAATTACATATTTTTCTCATTGTTTGGCAATCTTCTTTTATTTTTCCCCAACAATTTTCCTTTTTTCCTGTCTACTATACTGTTATTAGTATTTTGACTTTATTTTATTGCTTTTAAAAACCTTTATCTTTTAATTTTTATTCCACTTCTTTTGTTTATCTAATTTTGGTTACAAATTTTCTCTTTCTTGGGAAATCTTTTCTTCCTTTTTAAAATTGCTTGCTCTTTTCTCTTCCCCTTCATAATATTCTCCACCATCCTTCTCTTGTTTTTCCTGCCTTTCAAAATGATCTAATTTTTTTATTTTATTTTGCCTGCATGTATGGTCTGTGTACCACATGCATGCAGTGCCCATGAAAGTCAGAAAAGGGTATTAGGTCCCTGAAAGTGGAGTTATGGATGGCTGTGAGCTGGGAATCGAACCCAGGTCCTCTGGAAGAACAGCTAGTGCTCTTAACCACTGAGCCATCTCTCTGGCCCATGCTTTTCCTTTAACATTGTTTCTTTCTCCTCTCTTCTTCACTCTCCCTTCCCCTTTACTTTATCTCACTCATTTACGATTTCTACATGTACACTAAGTACTTTTTAACTTAATAGTACACTCGACATTATTCTTACCAGGTTCTGTTTTATGGCCATTGGTGAGGTATTACTGGGTTGCAACTGATTTTAAATTCTGTACTTGTATGGTTCGATGTTGCTGTTACAGCAGTTTTTTTCTCCTCTCTAAGTGGTACTGAGGATTGACACACACACCCTCAAAAGAGTAGTTTGCTCACTAAAAAGATTCCCCAAGTATATCAGGAGAGATAACTTTAAGAAAAAAGTACAGATTAGAATACAGAAATAAAAGAATCATGAAAAGGCAAGGCACCATGACTTCTCTCCAAATCATAAATTCTTTAATTAATGAACTGAAAGATCCTGAACTGGGTTAAAAAATGTTGAATAAAGACTTCAGGTTTTGGCCGGGCGGTGGTGGCGCACGCCTTTAATCCCAGCAGAGCCAAGCAGATCTCTGTGAATTCAAGGCCAGCCTGAAAAAAACCAAAAAACCAAAAAAAAAAAAAAAAAAAAAAAAAAAGACTTCAGGTGCTGCAGGGAAGTAGTGTGGCACACACACGTCTTTTTTTTCTTCTTCTTCATTTTTTTCATTTTTTTTTTCCTGAGCTAAGGACCAAACTCAGGGCCTTGCGCTTGCTAGGCAAGCGCTCTACCACTGAGCTAAATCCCCAACCCCACGCATGCACGTCCCAGGGCTCAGGAAGCCGAGGTAAATGGATCTCTGTGCATTTGAGGCCAGGCTGGTTTACAGAAGAAGTTCCAGGACAGCCAGGCTATACAGAGTTTGTTTGAAAAACAAACAAACAAACAAACAACAACAAGAATTCAGAAGTTTTTCTGGCACAGTGGAACACACCTTTAATCCCAATACTTAAAAGGGAGAGAAGGTGATGAGTTTGAGGCCAGCCCGAGTTACATAGTAAGATTCTGTCTTTAAAAATAAATTCACTTGTTAGATTAATCAGTGACCTCAAAGAGGATACAAATGAGCAGATGAATAAAGTAAGAAAATTAATCCAGGAACTGGAAAGGCAAGGTAGCAAAATGGATGGAAAAAACAGTAAAATGTATGAGAAGATAAACAAGGAAATTTGAGATTTTAGGAAAAAAATAGAAACACTCAATGACTCAAATTAAGAATAGGAAAGGCCAATGCCACTAAGATGAATGAAGGAGTGTTGGAGATGTGGAAAGATGGAGGAGCAAAGTGGTTTTTGTTTTGTTTTGTTCTGAATTGATTTTGTGTGTGTGGGGGGGTTTCTCTTGGGGGAGATGCTGCAGGAATGAGGGGCAGATAAGGAGGGACTGGGATGTGAGTGGGATGGGGGTACATGATGTGAAGTTCCTAAAGAATCAATAAAGAAGTAAGTTATAAAAATGGGAGAAAGCATCATCAACAGATATGACCAGCAAGAAGGGGGAGTGTCGGAATGAACGACAGGTCAAGGCAACTCTACATTCAAACATCAACGGGAGGAGGGGGATCCACACAACTGTCACATCATGAACAACTGTCTACATGCTCCAGGTGGGGCACCCTTGACAAGTCTGGCTTAGTGAACCGGCAAGTTCACTGGAGCACAGATAACTAAAGCAGCTGCATCACTGGACAGCCCACCCTAGCATGAGCGATGGCTCTGGAGAGTCGCATCCCTAGAGCTCCTTGCCCATTACACATCTAGCAGGACTACTATCTAGAATGTATAAAGAACTCCACAAATTAAACCCCTAAACCACACAATCGAAAAATGGGCTAATGAATTGAATAGACAGCTCTCAAAGGTAGAGATGGACATAGCCAATAAATATCTACATAAGTGTTCAATGCAAATGAAAACTGCACTGAGATTCTCAAAATCAGTCCGAATGACTATCACTAAGAAAACAAATGATAGAAAAAGCTGGCAAGGATGTGGGGAAGGAGCAGTCCTTTGGGCAAGGGAGCCAGTTTGTCATTGCTGGAGCATGTGACAAAGCAAAGCACCGACTGCAGGACCAGTGAACAAAGAGAAGATGAGGAAGGGGCCCCACCATTCTTTTCAAGAGCAGGCCTCCCATAGAGCCCCATGGCTACATATTCTACCACCTCTCCATAGCTTCATCTGGAGACCAAGCTGTTGACACATGGACCTCTGAGGGGCACCCAAGATCCAAACTGTAGCATCCTAAAGGACTCATCTCTTAATACTACCACCTTGGGGGTTTAACGTCCAACCTGAATTTTGGAGGAACACATACATTCAAATCATAGCACCATCTTGGGAAAACATAGACCCAAATAATCGTGTAGTAAATCTAAGACAAAACCAGCAAAACCCATCCCAGTTATCCATTCTAAATGTAAAAAATTCAAATTATGAAGGATCTAGATAATGGCACATGCATTGAGTATTATGTACTATTATAAATGTTTCCATACAGTAATTCACTTAATCCTGACTAAAATCCATTTTACTGATGAGGAAACAAAGAAAAAGACAGTGTCTTAGTTACGTTTCTATCGCTGCAAAGAGAAACCATGACCAAGGCAACTCTTATAAAAGGAAGCATTTTACTGGGGGCTTGCTTACAGTTTCAGAGGGTTGGTCCATGATCATATGGGCAGGAAGCAGACAGGCATGGTACTGGAGCAGTAGCTGAGAGCTTTACATTCTGTTACACACACACACACACACACACACACACAGAGAGAGAGAGAGAGAGAGAGAGAGAGAGAGAGAGAGACAGAGAGACACAGAGAGAGAGAGAGACAGAGAGAGAGACAGAGAGAGAGAGAGAGAGACTGGGCCTGGTGTGGGCTTTTGAAACCTCAAAGCCCATTCCCAGTGACACACCTCTTCCAACAAGTACACACTTACTCCAACAACACCACACCTCCTAATCCTTCCCAAATAGTTCACCAAGCAGGTACTAAGCACCATGGATAGGCTAAGCAACCAGTGTGGGACAATGAATAGACACTGGAGCTGGATGTGAGTTTAAGAAGTCTGTGAATCTAAGTGAGAGAGGACCGCAAGAGAGCAACGTTGGACCGGAAGTCACAGAGCTCTTGATAAGGATGAAAACTTGACTAGGAGACTAGAGTAAGGGGGCCACAGGAACGGGATGTATATTTTTGAGAATGGAGCACTTGAAACTGAGATCTAAAGGTGGTGCAGGTTTCTGTGTATTTGTTTGTTTGGTTTTTTTGGTGGTCACAGCATTAGGACCCTGGAAGTGAGAGGCTGGAGTGCAATAAAGTGCCATCAAAGAGGTCACTGGAGGAGAGAAGGCAAGAAGCCAGGAAGTCAAGGTGATGGGTCAAACTGCCAGGTTGTGGCAGTCACCGGGATGATGGCAGGAAGAGGATGAAAAAGAAGGTGGAGTCGGCGCTGGACAGTCGGCGCTGGACAGTCGGCACTGGACAGTCGGCACTGGACAGTCCGCACTGGACAGTCGGCACTGGGAACAGCAGAGGAAAGACGGTAGGCGCCAGCAGCAAGGAGGAAGAGGGGTCACTTGGTGGCAGGGCTTTCAAAGAACAGGGTTCCTCCTCTCAGGCAGGGGAGAAGAATGGTTAGACAGAGGCTTCGGTGGGAGCCGGCACAGCTCTACAGACCTTAGGAAGGGCGAGCATGTCTTTTCCTGGGGGGACACGAGCAAGTGTGCGCTCCAGGTACGACAATGACGAGAGAACAAAAACCAACTGACTCCAGCCGGGCTGGTGAGGTGACGAGTTTCCTGGGAACACTTACAGAAGCACGGGGGAGCTGAAGGCCACTGCATCCCCAGAAAGTCCCCTTAGGCAAGGGGCCGACAAAGGAACACCCCATCACCGGAGAACCAACCCAACTTGCAGCCAGCTCTACCAAAAAGTCTCCTCTCCTCCAGCAATTGTTTATGGCTTATACAACCTTGGGAGCCTTGTAAATGTCTGAGTTTTCTGAGCCTTACATATTCCCTTAGTCTTCTGGGTCCTTAAAAAAATCAAAAAACAAACAAACAAACAAACAAAAAAAACCAAGGCCTTACTATGCAACCTTGGCGGACCTGGAACATCCTATGTAGTCTAGACTGGCCTCAAGTTCAGAGATTCCCCTGCCTCTCCTGGGACTTGGGAATAAAGGGGTGCACTGTCAATGCCTGGAAGCTTGCTGAGTCTTAAGTGCCTCTTCCTCTAGGAGGAAAATCCAGAGGAAAGGGCTATACAGCAGAAGGTGAGACTTTGATTCTACTCTAATTAATTAAAATCTATAACTAAGAGTGCTGGGAGATGGCTCAGAGTATAAAGGCCACCAAGTCAGATGATCTGAGTTCAATTCCTAGGACCCACATGGTAGAAACAGAATTGACTCCTACCCCAAGATTGTCCTCTGACCTCCTCAGGTATGCCATGGACACACACTTACACATACACAATAAGTAAACAAGTGAGTAAGTCTAAAAAAATTTAATCTACAAACGAGGCTAGAGCACGCAGCAGAGCACTCTGTCCATGCACAAGGCCTTGGGTTTTGTTGCAGTGAAGCCAACGTTAATGTTAAAAGGAATGTTAGAGTTAAAATGCTGACGTCAGGAAACGTTGAAGAAGGTAAAAAACAGGGCTTTGCAGCTGGGGCTGAGTCAGCCAAGCTGACCAGATAAGAGGAAGGACAGGGATTCGGAGAAAAACAAGGTCAGTGTCAGCAGGCTGGCTGGCTCCTCCTCCCATGGAACCCCCCTCCCCCAACATACGCCAGCTATGGCTGCACTTTCATATACTCTCATTTCCAGTGCAGCTGGTTATCACTCTGTAGCCCAGGATGGCCTCAAACTCAGAGATCCTCCTGCCTCTGCCTCCCAAGTGCTATGAATTAAAGGCATGCACCACCACTGCCGGGCTCCAATACAGCTAGTTCTAACAGATGAAACTGTAAGTAAGATTAGCTTCTAAACACTCTCTACCTATTCCAGAAAGGAGACTACCCTAGACCACACCACGGACACAGAGCTGGATGGGAGGTAACTAGAGATGACATCTTGGTAGCTATGATGGGACTTAGCTCCCTGCTAGAATAAAAACTACATGCTGTCCACAGAAGTATGAGCAAAGAGAACAGTCTAATAAATGGCTCCCAGATCCTGCCAAGGTCTGAGGTTCACATACCCACAAGGTTGGCATCCAATAAGTACTGACCAGTAGACAGATGAGGTCAACAGCTAACAAAGCAAGTCGAAATACCCAGGGTAGCTGAGACCCAAAGATGTGTTTCCTCCTGACAGTAAGAAGGAAGAGATGGGCATCAGGATGGAAGGGGAGCCTCATTCCATTGGTCTGGAAAAAGGACCCCAGGAGACTCAGGCGGTTTTTTTTTTTTTTTTGTAGTTGAAATTATATTAAGGGAAAGATATTCGAGAGAGAAAAATAGATCCAGTAATAGAGGAGAGGATAAACTTAATGCTGACTCGTTGCTACCTGGGATTCTGACTGTAATAGTCTAGTTAGTCCCTAGCAAGAAAGCAAAGCAGTTATGAGTGGTTCAAGATGATGTAAGTCCCAAAGATCGAGTAGCTGCTAAGGATGGGGTGATGCCTGGGAAAGGTAGACGTGGAAATCCGAGCACATGAAAACCTTGCCTCTTTCCTTACCCTTTCTGATACGTCTCTCCTCTCCTTCCCCCGTCGTCTCCTTCCTCCCTGATTCCTTTTTAAGTTTAGTTTTTGAGGAAGCGTCTTGCTATATAGCATGGCTCAGGTTGGCCCTGAACTTTAGGTCCCCTGCCTCAGTCACCCAAATGCTGGGACTGAAATTTGCACCGTACCTGCCCTTGGGCCGTCTTTAAAAGCTTCAAATTTGCCATGGCTATGAGTTCTTTTTCTTTCTGAATAAATTAGCTTTGCAAGTATATAATATCAACAGAAAAAAATCAGCACGTGCCTCTATGTTCCTAAAGATTCTTGTCACAAAGTTGTACAGAGGGTTTCTTTTGTCTTTGTACTGCTGAGGGTTGAACCTAGGGTCTCACACATACTTGATAGGCAAGGGCTCTGTGGCTGAGATACATTCTCATCCCCAAAGTGTAGCCCAGGTTGGCCTTAAACTCACTACGTAGCCGAGGCTAGCTTTTAACTCAAAACCATCCTTTATTGGACTCCTGAGTGCTGGGATTCAGGTGTGAATGGCTACATCTAGTGGAAGGCAGTGTTTACAATTATTTTATTTTCATTCTTTTGCGTCACTTTTGAACGACAGATTTACTTTTCAAAAAAACTTAATGTGAGAGATGAGGGTTTCTTACTGGTAAATAGTTTTATCACCCATCTATAACATATTTTTATTTATTTGGAATCATAAAACATGTTTTCAACAATTAATTGGTATTGTAAAGCATAAATAGTTCTGAAGACAGCAATGGCTGATAAACCCGAATTACTCCTGGTCACTTCTTGCATAATCTGTAATCACAACAAACTCCTGGGGATTTCCTGCAAAGAAATTTGCTTTTATCTACAGATAAACATAAAAAGCTAGAAGAGATGATAGATTTGAGATAACCTCAACATATCTTCTGCAGAATGAATAAGAATGAAAAGTTCAAGCTCCCTGCTTTTCAAAAATTTTAACTGTTTCAATTATATGGCAATTACAGATACTACTGCAAGGAATAACCGTGTGCACGCTCACGCTTCCATTGTTGGCCGTGTGTTTTCAAGTGAATGGCATCTATACCGATACGCTTTTCTTCCCCTCTCAATTTTCTGCTCTCCAGGGAATTCAGAGCTGTGTTGTAATTGTTCTTGTTTCCTCTCTTTAACTACGCTGAGTCTGTAATTCCACTGACAATAAACATGGGCCACGACTGCACACTTTTTCTGAGAATGGCTTTAATCCCTGTCTCGGCCAGTGTGGCGGATGCCACCCCCAGCCCTCTGCTGTAGTTCTCAACCTGGTCTGCATGCTGGAGTCACATAGGAGCTTTCAAATGCACTCATGCTATCTAAGCCAGCTGCCCAGAGGATTTCTTGGTTGACTGTGAAGCAGAAATGTTTCAGGCAGAGATCTCCAAACCCTATCTTCTCCCATGGTGTTTCAGGATCAAACCCATAGCTTCACAAAGGCTAGGGCAAGCTCTACCACCAAACTATACCCCAGCCCAGAATTTCTGATTTTTATCTGGAAGAGAGGTAAATACTAGCTGGCCTAATGCATGAAGGACATAAAATACCTTAATGAGAGGGAAGTTCAGCCTGGCTAAGAACCAGGTTCTTCTTTCACAGCGTCAGAATGGCAGGTGTAAATTGCTCCAGGCCCCTTCAGCACCAAATTCAGATACCCTGTTCTCTTTTGTTTTGTTTTGTTTTTGTTTTTGGAGACAGGGTTTCTCTGTGTAGTTTTGGTGCCTGTCCTGGATCTCACTCTGTAGACCAGGCTGGCCTCGAACTCACAGAGATCCGCTTGGCTTTGCCTCCCTAGTGCTGGGATTAAAGGTGTGTGCCACCACCGCCAGGCCCAGATACCCTGTTCTTGCAGTTAATAGTATTAATAAGCTTTAACTAACCTCACAAAGCAAAGCCCACCAATTACAGTTTTCCATCGAAGTAGAGTCCATTGAATTATAAGACACACAATGTATAGCATACTATGAAACAAAAAAACACTGCCAATTCATTATGAGAGATAATCACACTGATGCTATACCCCTAATTTAGAGATTTTAAAATACAAAAGTATGCATATTATAAAACTGACAAAAATACAGCACATCTTTAGCCTGGACGTCTCTGAAGTCCATACTTTATGGTCTCTGGCCTTCTCATACACTTCTTAAACCCAATGTATCTGAAGCTGGGCTCTTCCATCTGTTGTGGCCGTGTCGCGAGACCCCTGAGCAAGACCACCACAGAGCCGACATCCGATGCAAAACACACAGGGGTTTATTGATAACAAGCAATCTTGGGCTTGGTCCATGTCCAACACGACACAGCAGTGGAGGAGGACGGCCCTGAGCTCCCAGGGTGAGGGGTTTTTAAAGGGAAAAACCGAAAGCAGAGTGGTACAAGCCTTGGCGTCATATGATTGGGTGAGGGTGTGTAAGCTTTGAATTCACTGGTTGGGGGTTATAGTTATCATTTTTGGGCAGGCCTGGACAAGTCCCAGGCTCTGTCCTTGAGCTGTCATGGGGGCTGGCTGGCCTAGCACATACTGACTGTGGGGGCTGACTCAGTGGCCCAGGGGCTGTCCTTGAGCTGCCATGGAGGCTGGCTGGCCTCACACGTTCACACTGAGCCATGCAGGTAGCTCTAAGTTGGTGAGGGGTCCCAGACAGTAAACAACTGGCTGAACCTTGAGCAGTCAGAGTACATGCAGAAAGGGAGCTACTGCAAGGACTATGTCACAGCCCTCCCAGAAACTGCTGCTCAAGTCTCAGGAAACTGAAATTGAGGCCTGATCTCTGATAGAAGACTGAGCAGCCTGTTATGGCGTCTGCCTGGTCCTTTCACATCTACCTTGTCCAAGCTGTTTATTTTTCTGTGTCCTATGCACTAGCAAATGGAGCTCCCAAAGCAGAGACATAACGCATGTCAGACAGATTACCTCCATTATCTCCCACATAAAAACCTATTCTGCTGTCTCCAATCCCGTCTCCCAATATCTCTCAAACTCCTTGCTTGTTTTCTTCCTCTACTGTAGATTTGATTCAGACCATCCTCATCCTTCCACAGGATCACTGCAGTTTTCACCCCTCAAGAGAATTCCTATTTACCAGTGTTCTTAAGAGTTTTATTTTTAGGGCTAGGCTATAGCTTATGGGTGTGGCCTGTGGGTAAGGCTCTAGGTTCAATCACCAGCACCAGTAAGATAAAAACAAAACAAAACAAAACAAAAAAACCTCACCCAAAACCCAAAACCACACAAACAACAAAACAACAACAACCCTTTAAATTTTATTTCCTTCTTCCCTCTCACACCAGGATCACTATGTAGTCTAGGCTCCTGAGTGCTGAGATCACACATATGTGCTACAAGGCTGGGTAGGCGTCTTATTTCTTTTTCTTTTTCTCTTTCTTTCTTTCTTTCTTTCTTTTTTTTTCCGAGACAGGGTTTCTCTGTGTAGCTTTGTGCCTTTCCTGGCTCTTGCTCTGTAGACCAGGCTGGCCTCGAACTCACAAAGATCCGCCTGCCTCTGCCTCCCAAGTGCTGGGATTAAAGGCGTGCGCCACCACTGCCCAGCTGCATCTTATTTCTTAAACATCACTTTGATCATATTATCCTTTCTTTGAAATTTTTACAAAATGCATGCGCTATTAAAAAAAATTGGCAAGGGACACAAAATGACTGCCTCACGGAAGAGAAAAATGAAGATGTATACATGTGAAAAGTTCATCACTATTACTAAACAAGTGAAACAATTTTTTTTCACTTATCCAGTGGGTATAACTGAAGAGACTTGATAATAAGTCATTTCGAGGAGTGCAGAAAGACTTCTACAGACTAGTCATGGTAGTATAGTATTTGGGTAGCATTTTGGGAAAATTGTATATGCAAAGGAGTGAAAATTGTCTAATAGCTCTGAGCCTCAATTACTGCTATTGGGTTAAATGGCTACAAGAAAGTGACATATTTAGGACAAGGAAATTGGTGAATAATGGCTAATATTTGCTGTCACCTGCTATTTTAGGTGCTTGTATGCTAACCCGTTCCATCCTCTAATCCTGTAAGTAGTATTATCACCACTCCCATTTTACTCATAAGGAAACGGAGGCACAGAGGAATAAATAGCTGTAAGGGGTGGAGTCAGTTAGTAGGACCTCTAGATTACTCCATTGTGTCTACATAGGAGAATCTAGCTTGTCTCCTCTTTAGTGCAGTAGGCCTTTTCCATTCTTTCCTTTTTGTAAAAGCCCACCACATCTACAGTCGGATAAACAGCCCCTACCCCACGCCCATTATTTACCATCGGCTGGTCTTCTCTGATTGCTCTGTGTACTTCTGACAACTGGGGAACTCAGTCGATCTCTCTTGACAATTCTTTTCCTGTGTCCTAATCGACGTTGTGTACACAGTAAAACCGTAGGAAAGGGCGTAACAGATGCTATCGTACCCTTTTCTGTGGCGTATGACATACTTTTAGAGACGTGAAATAATCTTCACGAAATTAAGTCATACACATAGTAACTATAGTACACATAGGGTGAGCCAAGCCAGCGCACGCTCTGAAAACGTCTAAGAGCTCCAACACTCCGACACTAGGGGCCGACCTTTCCCGCTTTCCTGCCTTGGAAAGAATCACCCGGAACCTTTCTTGCGGAGTCACAGGCAGCCGCCCGAACAACCCGAGGAACACACATCACAGTAAGTATTAGTGGGTTAGTGATATGCCTGAAATTTCTTGCTCGCTTACATGGTCCCGGAGAGAAAAGCCTTATAGTCGTGCACTTTTTGGAGTTCTGACCGAGG
>CABHPH010140500.1:0-10767 GCA_902168325.1 Peromyscus nudipes
GTGTGTGTGTGTGTGTGTGTGTGTGTGGGTGTGTGTGTGTGGGTGGGTGTGTGGGGGTGGGTGGGTGTGCAGAGTCCCTTGAGACTGATGTTACAGGTCATTATGTGCCGCCTGACATGGAAAGCACTCTTAACTGATGATCCATCTCTCCATCCCAAGTGGATTTTTTTAACCAAATATAACACCTTTTAGATTAGTTCTAATCATACACATATGCACAATTTTATTTTTTCCCTCCTTCACTCTTTTTCCAGTTCAGTTAAATGCTTTTTTATATCAGAATATGAGGAATTTGACAATTTATAAAATGATATCAGCTCTTTCTTGGATTGACTGTTCACAGTCTCAAAACGCAAAAACTTCCATGGTTTGTTTTATTGAACAATATCTAATCCTTAGAAGTTTTGACCTTGCATTCATGCACCAGAATGAAACTCACCTAAGTCCTGGAATCCAGAGAGTTCTGTTGCTCATTGGCCAAGGGCACATGGACTACGTGGTGGTGACCAGAGCTATGGATGCCGCCTCTGACTCTGCTTCTAATCATGCAGGTTTATTCAAACTAAGGAGCTGTTTTAACATTGAAATAACTCCTTCCAGAATACCTCTGCCTTTTAAATCCACCTAACACCACACCCAAACAGGTGGGAATGCATTGCAGTCAACAGCCGGTCTCTTGGTGATCTCTCTTCTTTTTCTGCGCTCCAAAACCCAGTCCAAGAAACTTTCTTCTTGTCCGTCTGCTGCACACAACCCTAGTAGCAAAAAAGAAATAGGTCAGCATCAAGTCTATTAATCCTGCTCATTGTTTTATCAACACAGAAAATGTTGAGAACTCTAAATTTGGTTGACTTGAGTGGCATTTAAAGGCCATGAGAGATGATGCATGCCAATGTTAAGTTTGCTAGAGTTTTATGAACAAGTTGAAAAGCGATGACATCCAAAATTGAAGCATGATTTTCCTACTTGGGCTTCTAGAATATGAACACTTAAAATTCTACCTTGAAATGAAGAATGGGTCTTATCTAGAGTTAAAGATGTGATATTTTCAGATGGTTCATTCAATATGTAAGGCCATAAAACAGTTGAATAATATGTTTAAAACTTCCTTGATTCTATTTATATGTATATTAGGAAGACTTGTCAGGTGTTACAGTAAATCCTTAAGGTATCGTCTCACTATTTTCACTTAATATGATGTACTATAAATTTCATATCTTAAGCTAACAGGGAACAGAAGACTTTTTTCCTTTTCTCTTTCTGTGACTTTATATGTGACATTATATTGGGCCTTCACATAGTAATTGACACATTCCAGGACAGTGATGGATTACATTTCATCCCAAAATCCAACCATCATAAATAAATCTTACTTTACAAAGTCGAATGGAAGGCAATTACCTTCACCTGTTTTAATTCAACAAGAATGCTGTATTCATTAGCTTAGCTGGTTCCAAGGAATAGAATTGTATTGATCTCAATGAATTTTAAAACATTACATTTTTATTTGTGTATGGTTTTAGTGCTTCTTATGATAAAATGATAAAGTCTATTTGGAAGGTGAACTTATAAATCTTAAAATTAGAAAGACAAATGTGCTCGGAAACATAATCTGTAAATCAGACATTTGAAAAGTGAAGACTGAAGGCTAACTTGCATTAAATCCGCAAAAAGTTTTATTCTGTTTCTATAATTACAAGAATAAAAATGCAGTTGGTCAAAATAGCCATATTCAGAGCACCTTCTGCTACCAGTTACTCAGAAGTTAGAAGTTCTTCTGAGGTTTTATTCTGTGGTAAACCTATTCCAACTGTCTTGACACACAGAAACCTTTAAAACTATAGGAACTCCCTGAAAAAAAATCTTTTGTTTGCATAGTGACATACGGATGCTTACATGTGCCTGTATGCGGCATGTCGTAGAAGTCATTTCAACCAAAAATATGTCATCTTCATCTTTATAAACCCATGTGGGAGCAGCCAGATGACACCAACCTGAAGCCCCTGTATGCATGAATGAACAAATGCTCCCTTTGCTCTTACCTAATGCTGAACACACATAGGATTCTATATTGTGTTTGTGTATTTATGTAAGTTCTGATGTTAGAGAATTGATTTGCATTGAATACAAGCTATAAGTAAATGAAATGGTTGGAAGAAAAAAGAAAACATTCGGTTTTCTGTCTCCTTTTGACTCACTCCCAGGTAAGGGCTATTACAAACCCTCACCATTCTCTTCATCAGATACTCTTCAAAAATTCACTTATTTTTCTGATGGAATGTTTGATTCACACTAGAAATTTCTATTCTCCCTGAACATTCCTTATTTGGCATTCATGGCACAGATTTCAAGTGAATATATGGTTGTGCATGAATTACTGATTGCAAGAGGTTCAGTCACAGGATTATTAATCCTTTTCTTTGAAGGTTCACACTCGGTTATTTCCACTTGTTTGTTTAAGTACAGTCTTCTCAAAAATCTATTGGATACATGAGAAATGTTGAGCACGTGCTCTCAAATTTCTTGCAGATCCTTATCATTTCCCTTCTGCTGACCACATGAATGATGTCTTGACTGAAAATAGAACTCCTGGGTTAGTCTTTTATCCCTCAGCTTTCATTCAATATTCTATTTATTTCACTTACCTTTTCGTGGTGGCTGCCTTTTTAGCTAACTGTAAAAATTTAAATTTTTTATCCCAACCCCACTTATGTTCCATGGCATTTGGACTTCTGTGTTTCCATTTTCTTTTGTCTTCATGCTCATGTATTTCATCCTCTGGGAGATAGTCTTATTCTTCTCAACCAGTTGTTTAATTTGGACTTCCTCATTTGTGTTACTATGAGTTATGAGTGGTATTTAGGATGCCATTTATGATTAGAATCATAAAGATGAAGAGAAACAACGTGCTGTCTGGTTTTATACACTATTAATCCTATGTAGGACTCTGTGTTTTTAAGTATCTCAAAAGCACCTAGCTTATAGGTGGGAAGAGTTATCCTGTTTAGTCAACTTTCATTAGTCATATATGCATTAAAGAAATTGGCAGTCACATCCAGGTTATTATCAAAAGAATTCTACACACACACACCACACACACACACACACACACACACCCCACACACACACACCCCACACACACACATACATCATTGATCTAATTTGCTTATCCATTCCTTTATACCCTTCATCAAATCTCCAATCAATTGCTTAGTACCCAAGAGAACAAGGCTTGCACATGCCTAATAGAATTTTAAAAAGAAAGAAATGTATTAAAACTAGCAGCTATGGAGGCGTACTGTTACTGTTCCTGGCCTTGGCCAAGGCAAGTGCTGCACACTGCTGTGCACATTCAGGGAAGGTTTCTGTGCCCCAGTTAAGCCTCTCTGCAATCAGCCTCACAGACAACCCTGAGGTGAGGTGTGCATTCCAAATCCTTTAGGCACCCCACAATCTAATCAAGTTTACTACGATGATTAACTATCACAGACTCCCTTCTACTTTCGTGTCTGTTTAATAAAAATAATTTCCACAGGAGAGAAAAATGTGATATTTTTCTATTGAGTCCAGCATATTTTGCATAATAACATTGTCTAGTTCCACACATTTTCTTGCAAATGTCAGTGCTTTATTCTTATTCTAATGGATTAATCCTAAAATGTATGTATGTATATGCTACTCTAATGAGTTACTTGTTTCACATATTGCATATTTCATCTACAGAAGGTCCATTCTTTATTGATATGACATGCTGCTACTATATCCTTTGTTCCTGTGTCCAGTTCTCTCTGTTTCCTTCTCAAGATAGTATGTTAATTCCAAAATCAAAGTTATCTAGAATCTCATCCTTTCAATTAATTTTTAAAATATTTTATTTATTCATGTGGATTTGTGCTTTATGTGCTAGTACCCATTATGGCAAGAAAAGAACATGTGAGATCCCCTGGAGTTGGAGATCTCAGCAGTCATTAGCCACCTGACACATGGGTCCTGGGAACTGGACTCAGGTCCTCTGCAAAGTGGCAAGCACTCTTAAATGCTGACCCAGCTCTCCAGCCCCTCTTTGATCTTTTTCTGTTGATTATTTTTCAGTTTTTCCTGAATCTTGAGGTTTTATATACATTGTAGGTGAAAGATGATGTGAATATCACTCTCATTATGACCTTTAAACTTATCTAGACATGACCATGAAATCTCTACAATATGACCACCCAAACAAGACCTGCCCCAGGATAACAGCAGTCCACATGCCAATGGGGGGTATTTCACAGTGCTTCATCGCTAGATGAATAGCTACATTCAATCAGTGACTGCTACAAAAGAGGGAAATCAGTCTTCTCTAGGAATGAGCTCCCTTGATAAGTTACATTCCCAGTTACATGTACAAAGGAGCAACACTGCCAGGTGGTGGTGGCACACACCTTTAATCCCAGCACTCGGGAGGCAGAGCCAGGCGAATCTCTGTGAGTTCGAGGCCAGCCTGGGCTACAAAGTGAGTTCCAGGAAAGGCACAAAGCTACACAGAGAAACCCTGTCTCAAAAACCAAAAAGCAAAAACAAACAAACAAACAAACAAAGGAGCAACCCTAAATACACTTGTCAGGTTGTGTTCAAAACAATAATAAATATTAAGAGGTTATGAATTTGAGAAGGAATGTACGGTACACAGAAGGAATTGGAAGAGGAGAGGAAGGGTGGAAATGATGTAAATACAGTACTCATGTATGAAATTCTCATAATATAAAAGTTTAAATGAAAAAACTTACATAGCAATGTTATTGGATAGAGTCAAAACTTGGATTTTAAAGGAATGCATAGCAGGGTAGGCTTATGTCATTTTTGTCCTGAGTTTGGTAGAATAATATTTACCTCTCAACTGGCTACCCAGTCTCCCTGGTCTAGACCAGTTTGAACCAAGGAATTTCTGAAGATGGGAAAAGGTATGAAGTCTTCAATAGACACTTGAAGATTCTACTCTGGAGAATCTTGCTATCCATCTTGGTCCTCAATCCATCTGACAGTTTCTAGGGCTTTGTATGATTGTCCTGCTTCAAAAATTAAACTTACTCCATAATAGATCACCATCATAAAGCGATGGTAAATTGTTTGCTCTAAATATTCATATCCCCTGAAAGAATACAATGCCAACCTGGTAAGTAAGAGGTGCCCAACGCTGCAGCAATGTGAATGAATGCTATGGAGGTATGCTGCTTAGTTTGCATGTCAACATGGCACAAGCCAGAGTCATTTTGGAAGACAGAACCTGAAATGAGAATATTCCTCCACCAGCATGGCCTGGGGACCAGCTTCTGTGTTTTCTTGATTTATTAGTGATGTGGGAGGGCCCAGCTCACTGCAGGAGGTGCCACCCAGGGGGCTAGTTATTTTGGATGCTATAAAAAGACAGGCTGAACAAGCCATGTAAAGCAAACCAATAAGCATCATCTCTACATCAGCTCCTGCCTCCAGGTTCCTGCCTTGAGTTTTTTGTCTGACTTCCCTGGATGATGGACCATACTATAAGAGGAAATAAACAAACCCTTTCCTCCCCAGTACATTTATGGTCATGGTGTTTTATCAGAACAATGGAAAATAACGCAAGAGATAATTAACAAACAGCTTGTTGATTGGTATGGCATCTCATGCCATAAAGGGTAATTCATACCTGTCATTATAAATCCATTCAAACCTATGCTCAGGTAAACAGTGCTCCTACCCATAGTCATTCACAAAAACCTAATCAAAAACAGAAAAGTAACACATGGAAGTAGGAGATAAATTTGCTGGGAAGAAAATGTTCAGTGGTAGGAGGAGGGGGTAAGAGTATGTAGTGTGGACATATGTGGTCAAAATATATTATATACATGTATGAAACTGTCAGAAAATAATTGATATTTTAAAAGAAATTTCTGGTAGTCCACTGTAGCTAGAGTTTTCCTACCGTGCCCACAGTCAGGACAAATCTCTGTCACCTGCCAGTCCCACAGCCGCTCAGACCCAACCAAGTAAACACAGAGACTTATATTGCTTACAAACTGTATGGCCGTGGCAGGCTTCTTGTTAACTGTTCTTATATCTTAAATTAATCCATTTCTATAAATCTATACATTGCCACATGGCTTGTGGCTTACCGGCGTCTTCACATGCTGTTTGTCATGGTGGCGGCTGGCAGTGTCTCCTCAGCCTTCCACTTCCCAGAATTCTCTCCTCCTTGTCCCGCCTATACTTCTTCCTGCCTGACCACTGGCCAATCAGTGTTTTATTCATTGACCAATAAGCAACATGTTTGACATACAGACCATCCCACAGCAGTCCACTTCTTTCCTATAGCATCTAGTAACCACATGGAACCTTCCACATCAGCTTTAAAAACTTTCTTGTAATTTCTTACTATGAATATCTTTATCTGAAAGTGTTTTTATTTCACCTTTACTTCAGAATTACTGCTCAATACAATATGAATTCAGGGCTTACCAGGGTCTTTTAGCATGTAGAGTTTATCTTCTCTGGTAAGAAATTTATGACCATATAAAACCTTGTTCTCTTTTAGATGTCATTTTCTTGGCAACTAAACTTTTCTTTTTATCTTTGGTCTTTACTATTGTTTGTGTGTGGTTTTCTGCTTAGGTTTTCTTGGGATTCTTGGATCTTCAGTTTGATAACTCTCAGGAAATTTCAGAATGATTTTATTTCTTCAAATATCTCTTTGTTTTCTATAGCCTCTTTCAGAAACTCCAGTTAAGTTGCTGTTACTCTGTCATAGTGTCTTTGTTTTCAATTCTTTTATCAAATTTCAGTCTCCTTAACTTCTTTTTGACCAGTCTTCAAGTTCACCGACTCTTTCTGTAGCTAGCTCCAATCTAGTCTATCTAGACGTGAGCTTATTCAGTGGACTTTTGTTCAGTACTCACTCTTCCTTAAATTTCTACAATTCCTTTTGAGTTCATAATGATAGTTTTAGTTATTTGCTGAGATTTTTTAAAACTACATTTGCAAGCCTTAAACACATTTATGCAGTTCACTTAAACAACTGCAATGTTGTAGTCAAATCCATGTTGGTGCATAGCCACTGTTTTATTCCTAGGTGTTGATCACTGTTTTCTGTTTACTCATATGTCTACAACTTTTGGTTGTACAAAAAATACAAAGAATATCATAAAGTCTCAGAATAAAAATCCTTTTTTACCATAATTAACTTGTATGAACTTAAATCCCAAATTTCATCTGCATATGGTGGTAGCAACTTAACAACCTTTTGAGAATTCTTCTAGCTTCTTGCTGCTGCTTTAGTGTAGACCATTGTTGTTTATTTTGTCTATATACTGTAACAGGTTGGCCTTTGGATTTTCTCCTTTTTCTTCAGCCCTTAGCCCCAGTTTTTGAAGCCTAAAACTGGTAAGCGGACATTTGCTGGGTATCTAATTATCTATGGATCAACAACTGATCTCAGAAAAATGTTTCAAACTCAGACTTTATTAGTCAATTCCTTCTGGAAGACTAAAGTTTCACATTGTTTCTGTTGGCTTTCTGTTTCTCCTCAGTGGACTCACATAGTTGTGTGCATTATACTTAGGGTTGTTGGTCCTTCTAACTCAGATGCTCTGCATTTAAAGCTGAAATGACAGTACTTTCAAATCTATGGAAATCTCCTGTTCCCCACTCAAGTAATGACATAACTCTGTTTTTCCCCCTTTGAGAAATTGTGTTAGCAGCATTTTCCCATCTTAATTCCCCCAGGTTGTTCTGGATTCACAGCTATTTCATAAGCCACTGGTTTAAGCTTTTTCAGCATATGGAAGGTCCAATCCATCAAGTCATGCTTGTTAATACAGAGGAAATCTAATACAGGGGAAAATCACATCAGCTGGGTTTCTAGCTTCACGATGAGCACTGTAGTATTTCACATTTTATTTCTTTTACCACATGTTTGCACCAAAGTTGGTATTTTACTGGAAACATGTGACAGTCCATTTTCCTTCCAGATTGGCTATGAGTGAAAATAAGAATGAGGACAATTGCTCTTAGAATCAATACCAAACCTGGTAATTTATGGCCACTCCCATTGAGAAATGGTGATCCATAAACTTCTGTGCATAATTAAAGTTTTACTTTTGAAGGAACTAGGGTCCTATACCATATTACCTCCTACAGGTTTTAGAAATGTCTCTTATGATACTGTGCTCAACTATATAAACTGTCCTTGGAATGACTTTTCAATTTTCTGTGTGACATCATTCCTTCTGCACTTAATTTTGCAAATGCATATGCTGCCTGTTCTCTGAGAGTGTTGTTTCCTCCAATACTGCTAAAATTATTTCAGGTTTTTGAAACACAATGATCTTGTTCTCATATATTATAGCACCTGCAGTGTTCTTAGCATTATACTTGAGAAATACTTTACATTTTTTTGGAAAAAAATTACTTTAGATCAGACATTGAAATTATCATATAAGTGTAATTGCCCCCTTTGAGGGAAATTAATTCATGTTATTAAACAAAGAATGATTAAGCTTGGAACCATTTACCTTATGAGCCTCTGTATTACAAGGTCATTGCTAAGAGCTATGGAGAACATATTTTATTGTTCTTAATTTAGTGTCAAATCAATTCTTTTAGTTGTAGTTTGTAAACCATTGAAAATCTTCTCCCCACAGAAGCATGATCTTTATATAAATAATTGCTGAAGGGTAATAGGTTCATCCCCACTCAGTGTCTCCCTCAGTACTTCGTTCAGAGTTTATAGTGGGAATTTATTATAGACTTATGTATAGTAAACAGCCCCAAGGAATGAGGGCATCAAACCTTTAAGGTAAGATGAGTGTTCTGTGGGATCTAAGAATGAGGCAGAGAGGCTACGTAGCTAGGAAGGTCCCCCATATTACACAGCTGATCTCAATGGAGAAATAACTGCTACAATTTCAGCACAGTTGCTCTAGCAGGTACACGTGTGCTGGGAACTGGAAGCTCACAGGATCAGTGTGACTGCCTCAGAGAGCTAAATGTTTCTGAGGCCAATTCAGCAGGGATGGACTCCGAGGCATCTGTTGGTTGACACTCAGATCTCAATCAAAGCCTCATAGACAGTGTCTGTCGTTGCAGCCTGAGCAACTCAAGCCTGCACAGGCAGCTGCTAAGAAAGAAGTGTTTCTGGCACTGGCCTGGGGGGCGGGAGGAAGCATAAATAAGTAACCGAGGAAATTCCCTCAATCAGGGGGCGTGTTTTCAAGGGTCTAGGGAGCTGAAAGCCCAGCACAGCCAAGTAATAAGCAGCATCTGCGGAGACGGTAAAGCCATGGATTTATGTGGAATCACTCAGAAAAAAAAAATGGATCCCATGATTATTTTCCTTATTCGTTGATTGTAATTTGTTTCTTCTGTTATTCCTTTTAAAAAGGATATGGTGCTACGTGTCTAAGCAAAGCACAATAGAGAAGAGTATGTGGGGAAGACCTAATTAGAACAGAGAGATTGAGAATACGGTTGTGAGCCACGAGGAAGCCAGTGAATACCCAAAGCAATAAAATCTGTATTTCACATAGAGGAGATGCTTTAGAGGCCTCTCTATTCCCTATAAGCAGAGAAGAAAACTTCTAGAAACTGAAAGATAGGAGGAAGACAGCCCAGATGTAGTTCCATTTATAATTGTTTTTCTTTACTCCAATAAAGAAACCTTAGCTATGACTCCTAGCAATAGGAGATACAGGGCCTTAACTGGCCATCTTCTGTAACCTGGCAAGAATTCCCTATAGTGGTATTTGCTCTGCTCATTTGGCTATATGGCCCAAAGGAGGTGGTGCTTCCTGTCATGGTACCTGACCTCTTATAAGCAGTTGGAGGTGGGTCACACGCTCTCCTTCCTGCTCCTTCCTGCGAGGTGGACTTGCTCCTGGACACATCAGAGGATGACTTCTTCTGTCTACTTTGTTCTGTAATCATGAGAATATTTCCTCAATTTATATCTTAATAAATTCTGTTACCCTTTAATAGACCACATGGATTGATCCTAATATTCCAGCGGAGGGACTGGGACACCAAACCAGCCACAAACCCAAACCCTTTGACATACAATTTGTCCTGCCTACAAGATATGCTGGGGTAAAGATGGCAAAGAAATTGTAGGAGTGAGCAACTAATGACCTGCCCAGCTAGAAACCCATACCCTGTGAGGGAGCTCACACCTGAGGGCCAGGACCCAGAGGCAGGATACCCCAGAGACCTAGGACAGAACCAAGCATGAATGACAAAAAAAAATCAATGAAATAATTCCTATTGATATTCTGCTATACTTACAGAATGTTGCCTAGCCCAACTGTTATCAGAGAGACTTTACCCAGCAACAGATGGAAACAGATGCAGAGACCCACAGTGAAACATTAGGCAGAGCTTGGAGAATCCTGCAGAAGAGAGCATGGAAGAATTGTAGGACCCAGTGGTGTCAAGGACACCACAAAAAAACCCACAGAACCAACTAACCTGGGCTAGGGGCTCACAGAGACCGAACTCACAACCAGGGAGTCTGCATGGAACTGACCTGGGCCCTCTACATATATGTGACAGTTGTATAACTTGTTCTTCTTTTGAGACTCCTAACAGTGAGAGCAGGTACTGTTTCTGACTCTGTTGCCTGCTTTTGAGACCCATTCCTCCTATTAGATTGCCTCATCCAGCCTTAATAGAAGAGGAGGAGCCTAATCTCAAGGCAACTTGATAAACCATAGCTGGCTGATATCTATAGAAGGCCCTCCTGTATCTGAAGAGAAACAGTAG
>CABHPH010140500.1:10867-28229 GCA_902168325.1 Peromyscus nudipes
GAGAGAGAGAGAGAGAGAGAGAGAGAGAGAGAGAGAGAGAGAGAAAGGAAACCCTGCATTTTCATAAGAAGCTAGACAATGAACAATTAACATTAATAACTCAGAAATAGGGCTAGATGTAGTAGGACAGGCCCATAGGGTCGAGGAAATTAGCTCAAACCAGTTGCCAAGGCATGCACATAATGTACTTCCTTATGAGCCAACCTGGAATTGCCTAAGGGCCTAGCAACTGTCACTGTCAGAATTCCTGATCATGCCCAGCCAATAAGGGACAACCATGAAATGCCACCAAATTGGGACACAGCTTGGGTGCTGGGAGGAGGGTATATAAGGCCTTCCCCATTAGTGAATAAATGAGTCTGCTGTTTGCCTTCAACTGATACCTGGTGTCTGGTGCCTTCTCAACCCCTCCTCTGACGGAGCTATTAGGATCCAAAACCAGCTGGGCACAATAGTGCTCATCTGTCATTCCTGCTGCTCTGGAAGCTGAGACGGGAGCACTCCATGAGCGTATGCAAGGCCCTCTTGATCAACATAGGGAAATGCTGTCTCAAAAGAAAAAAATAAATAAATCAGGGGTAACAGGAGCAACAGTAAAATTAGGTGAGTATCTTCTCACTGGATGAAACAGTCATAACTCAGATGTGCTTGGTAAAAGGTGAAAAATAAACTGTGACTTTACTATTTTTACATTCTTTTCAAAAATTATTTTTCCTTATTCTTGAAAACTTTCATACATGTATGCAATGAAACAGGGTCATATGTGAAACCCATTTTTCAGCTCCAGCCCTCCAAATCCCCCCAACATTCCTTGAGGACAAGTTGCACTGAGAAACCAGTAGAGTTCATTGTAGCAGCTCCCTGCTATCATCTATAACAGAAAATATCTAGTCTCCAAGAAGAGTACCTGATCCCCACAACACCATCTCCTAGAGTGTCCTGGAAGCAAGTTGGCTCTTAAAAAGCATGAGCATTCACAAAAGGTGGGTGGGCATTTAGGATCCCTCTGAGCTGAAGTCACAGGCCAGGGTGGGCTGCCAAACATGGGTGTTAGGAACAGAACTCAGGTCCTCTGGAGGAGTGAGAAAAATCCTTAACTGCTAAACCTTCTCTACAGCCTCTATTTTTCCTATTTTGAGTACTATTTGTATGCCATATTATTACTTCTGAAACAGATCTTGACCTACACATCATATTTATAACGCTTCTTACTTGACTCTTTTCTTGAATGTCTGATAGCTCAACATGGCCAGCTGAGAGCTCACCATCCTTTACCAACACCAGCCTTCCTGCATTAAGTAAATACCATCACCATACATACAATGGTATGAGCCAGAAATGTGTGAGTTGCTTTTGATTGTTCTTGCTTCTTACCTCATTTTTACAGTTAGCCAAACTGTATGGGAAAAATAACAGCTTCATTTAAACAGTTTATGACCAAGCTAAAGACAGTCGTAAACTTAGATTAAAAATCAGACTAATAGCCTTTACCTCCTCTCCAGGCCATTACTCGTGTATAAATCATTTTGATATTGCCATCATGTCATGAAGATTGCAAGAAAATATTGGTGTGAGAGACTAAGGGGTCCATTTGTCTCAGTATAGGTTTCTCCACTATAATATACAATTGATAGTTCTATGTATTGATTCATAAGCTAATCTCAATCTCTCTCTCTCTCTCTCTCTCTCTCTCTCTCTCTCTCTCTCTCTCTCTCGCTGGGAGGAGGGTATATAAGGTCTATCTATCTATCTATCTATCTATCTATCAAACTATTGATCTATCTATTGGTTGATCCCTCCCTCCCTACTGCCCTTCTGTATCCTTGTCCATCTCCCTCTCCCTGTTTCTCTTCCTCCCCCACTCTGTGTGTGTGTGTGTGTGTGTGTTTGCTTATTCTTTATTTTTGAGTGTGTTCAGCAGGGGCTGCAGACACACTGCAATCACAACAACTCAGTGTTTCCATAAATAAAAATTAGAAAGTGCTGGTTTACATTCTGTTCTGAATTGTTTGTTTTCTATTCTTTTTCACACTGAATGATACAAGGATACCAACTTTGATTTATGTGACATAATTTATATATACACGTTCTTTATCTCAAAGTAAGGGGGTGAAAAAGACCCTGGAAATCAAAGTCATATTTCTGTCCATGTATAGAACCAACTAACTTAAAGAATGAAAGTGTGTATCCAGGACTCAGGTGTCTGATGAGTAAAGAAGGATCAAATGCAGGAGTACAATAAAGCATCATGGAGATTTGTACTAAGACTGACATTGGGAAGAACCAACTTTGGTTTTCTTTTCTACCCTGAATCCAAGAAGCCTGCACCTTGTCTAATTCTTCATCACTTGGTGCAACTTTCAGGCATGTTTCCAGAGGAGAACAGGGAAGATGATGAAACTCAGGAGTCTTTTAACATCACTCTACTAATGTGCCTCTTGTACCAGCATCTCATTGAAAATGCTCTCAAACCTTCCTTTTGGATTTTACTAAAAACTCAAAACATTCTTAAGACCTACCTAGAAGAGAAAAAGAAAAAGGGACGTGCACTCATTTGCTGACACTCTATCATAGCTGAAGACATATTCAGTGTCCTGGTTACTTTGAATGTTATCTGTTATCCTACTTCGATACAAGTAGACTAATCAGTACTCCTTGGAAGACACATCTATGTCTGATCCATGACAGATGCTGCCTATTTGTGCAGTATGGTGCATGTTATTTAACTTCTTTGTGTTAAAATTTCTTCTTATAATTTCTTCTGTGTCATGCATGGCTAATAGCAGTTCCTACCATGAATGCTCAACATGAGATTTTGATGCAAAAATGTATGAGAAAGCCAAAGACGCATAGACCTCAAGTGTTCCCAGAAATGAAATAAGAAACATTAATCTTTTATCATGCCATGAAAACCATTCAATTTTCAATGATTTCTTCACCCTATCTAATTTACTTTGAATCCATTGCCTTTTTTTTTCAGGCTTTTCTCCTCAGGAGATTAATGCTGTCTGACAAATTCTGTCAGAACAAAAGTGAAAGTGTCCTTTGCCTATTTGCAGAAACCACTAATGCGTTGAGACCCAATGTCATCTGTAAAAACAAAAGTTTGAATACTCAAGAGTGAATGTATTTTTAATGGGCTCTAGGAATAATGATGACTGATCTCAAACTAACTCAATATGCCAGGAGGGGAAAGTAGAAGTCTCAGCTCTCTTTTTCTCATTTGTTTATGTTAGCTTTGAGCTTATATTCACATAGTGTTTAAAGGCAAAATGTTAAATACCATGTAGGTGAGGAGTATGCCACAGGCATTTGAAATGCTCACATTATGTCAATTTTGATGTCACAGTGGCGCAGATATAAGCTGTGTAATGACCCAGTAATCGCACAGATAACTGCTTTGCTCATTTACTTTCTCTACATTTTTTAAAACTAATGTTCAATGCAGAAAGTGAGGGACTTTGGAGCATTCAGCTCTAAATCTGATGCCTGTATCACACACCCCCTCTCAAACCTCAGGGATCTAGGCAGAAGAAGAGGCAGAAAGATTGTAAGAGCCAGAGGCTTGGGATGAATTCAAGGAAAAATCTTCATTTGGATACAAAAGTATAATACACATATGAGTTCACAGAGACTGGCATCACCCAGGAGACCTACCTGGGTTCAACCCAGACAAAATCTCAGCACTGAGAAGGGAAGTAAAGACAACGTGCCACCCCTAACCAAGAAACTGTTTGTAACTGGTAGATGCTGGGGAGGGAAAGTCAGTTTTTATCAATGGAGTGACATGGGGTATGTCAATCACAATTTGGGCCAGCTACATGCACAGAAGTAGTTGACCAACACAAAACAGACAGCATGATGGGTTTGTTTGGTTTTTGTTTTCGTTTGTATGGTGGGTTTTTTTTGGGGGGGGGTTGGTTTTTGTTTTTGTTTTGCTCTGTGTGTGTGTGTGTGTGTTTCCTTTTTTGTTTGTTTTTGTGTTGGCTTGGCTTTTTTTAAGAGAGAGAAAGAATATGAAGTTGAATGGGGAGGGAGGAGAACTGGGAGGAGGGGAAAGAATATGGCTAAAATGTATTATATGAAAATGTTTTAAATATTTTTAAATTGTAAACACAATAGGATTTTTAAAAAACACAGAATAGAAAACCCAATAACACCGTGGAAGTTAAAGTATACAAATGAACTCTTGAGATGCAAGACCAGCACAAGTTGAAGTCAGACAAAGTCCCAGCATAGAGAGGGGAGGTGGGCATGAAGCCCCACACGGAGCTAAGTAGCTAGTGGCAATTGTTAGCTGTTGAGAGAAAGAAAGAGAAGAGGGGAGAAAAAGTTTTATTTTTAAGGATGTACCTTCTGGTAGAGAAGGTGAGAGAAGTCCCCCCAAAAGACCACCAGCACAATGCAATCAACAAGAGCGTTCATTATATCACATGTATGTGGGTCACTCACCCATACAAAATGGTGATGACCTTGAAAGGGCCATATGGGCTCCTTTTAAGCACAGCCAAGGGGAGGTCCTAGGGCAATGAGGTCATTTGGTCATTTTACTTACCATTGGCTTACAGGAGTGGCAGTTATGTTAGTACATTTCTAATTGATTAGGGCTAGCAGGGGTGGGCTGATTAGGGCTACAGTTTTCCATTCTAGGGCAAGTCTGGACAAGTTCCAGACTCTGTCCTTATTTGGTTATTAACTATGGTGGAGAGGGGTTAGCCAGGCCTAGTACTTAGAGGAACTGGGGCCTAGTTCTTAACTGAGTTCTCAGGGGCCTGACATGATGTTTGCCTGGCCCCCTCAGTAGATTGACCGTGCTCAACTGGAAGGTCACATACCTAAGAGTCCAAGTGCAGCACAAACTTCACTTGACAAGTTAAAAAAGAAGAAAGACAGAGTACAAGTTGGCTGGCTAGGGAAGGAAGGTGGATCTGAGAGAAGTTTAGAGAGGGGGTAAATATGATCAAAAATATGTTGTGTGAAATTCTCAAATAACTAATTGAAAAGGCAAAGCTAATATTCTAAATAAGGTCAATGTTGCTACTTTGCTGCTTTATGTGTCTAACTATTGGATATAAACTGTAGAAGGAATATTAATCACTGTATTTGGAAGAGAACTCAATCAGAGATGGTTTTGAGAGTAAAAAAAAAATGAGTAAGTTAAACATTTCTGCTTGGTTCATGTTATATTCCAACCACTCAAATCTTGACTTAAATCTGAGTCATTTAGACTCACATTACTAACTCTTAAAATGTACAGTTCTATAAAGATTGTATGTATTAGGAGCAACTCAAGACCAGGTGTATAGCACTCCTAATTTGCATTTGAACTAAGGTAACAACATATCCACACTAGAGAAACCTCTATTAAAAAAACCTGTGTCCATGGAACAAATGTTCAAACTTCAGTATAGAAATTGTGTATGACTTTCAAAAATTGGATCACCTTCAACAAGAGTAGCTAACTACCCCACACTGGAGGAAAGGACATAAGACATCTATCTGTTAGACAGTATGGGGCTCTTCCAGGAATTATTCTAGTTTTAGGTTGTCAATAACACTGGGATTGATTGCATTATTAAAGCTTAAAATTGACAATTTAATTTCTAGACTGGTTATTGGGCCTTATAGATTTAGAAATGTTACAATAAAGCATTTTAAACTTTCTTTTTATTTATTCTTTGTGTCTTTCACATCATGCATCTCCATCCTATTCATTTCCCTGTCCCTTTGTATCTGCCTGCTCTCTGCCCTTGAAACCCCCCCAATAAAATAAAATAAAATAAAATAAAATAAACTTTAACAGAAAAAAAGAAAGAACAAGAAAAAAATAAAGGAAAAATCAATCTCATCATGGAAACCGTAGTACGACACATTGAGTTACAGAGTAACCCCTTTTATCCATATATCTTTACTTGCAAGTGTTCATTGCAAAGTCATTGGTCTGGTTGGAGGTGTTGGTTTTAAATGCCACGCTTTTACTCTGTGAGGAAGGTCATAAGGCATGACAAAACCCAGTATCAGAACTTTATTGGGGGGGGGGACAGAAGAGAGCATGGCCAGGCCTGTTGGAGAGACACTGGCAGAGAAGGGAGAGAGGGAGGAGGAGGAGAGAGCAGAAGAGAAGGGACCAGCTTTTTAAGGCTTTCCCTGCACATGTACATGTGGGCTTACGGAGCTACGCCATGCATGTGCAGATTGCATGACCATGCTGTGCACGCATGACATAAGACATAAGGCCCCTTGCTTGGCTACTGAACTGTGCATGTGCTGGAGGAGTTGCAGAATCCTAACAGGAGTTCTCTGGTTTCTGCTACACTATCGATTCTGGGCCCTCACTGGAACTTCACTTGGTTATCCTGCTGTTGCTCCATGTTGTGGAGATCCTGCAGCTTTGGGTCTGCAGGACCGGTCCCTTCATGTGCTCTAGCAGATCACAGATGGGGTGGATACTGGGGTGGGCCAACACATAGCCCCGGTTCTGAGCCTGGGTAGTTGAAGAGTTGGTCACATTTTTTCGCAAAGATTAACATAGACAACATTCATTAAGTGTTCTTCTTTAGGCTTTTATGCTCAGAGTCACCAATACATTTTTAGCCCAGAAGCTTGGGCAACTCATAAATTAAAAGCATTTAACCGAGGGCTTGCTTAGGTTAGTCCATTATCAACATGGCAGGGAGCGTGGTGGCACAACGGCCATCATGGTGCTGGAGAAGTAGCTGAGGGCTATGTCCTGATTCACAGGCAGCAGCAGACAGAGAGAGAAAAAGAGACTGGGGCCTGCAACGGCCTTTTGAAACCCCAAAGCCCACTCCCAGCCACACACCTCCTCCAACAAGGCCAAAACTCCTTAAATAGTTCCCATTTCCTGGTGACTAAGCATTCAAATATATGAGCCTATGGGGGACATTCTTACTCAGATCACCACACTGGTGTTCTTTCTCTTGTACATATTTGACAGAATTTGTTCATCCTCCAGGTGATGCTAAGAACACCTGCCTCGGCTCCTTTTCCTCAGATCTCCGTCCTGCACAGATCCGCCTAAGTGCCTTGTACACAGGCAACTTTATGAGGCAATGGCCCCTTCGTGAGCCTCTACTAGAAGCTTATGACATTGATTTCAAGGCAGTCTTTTCATAAATAAGCTTAAGTAGTCTTCCAACTTCCTGTAAATGCAAAAATTATTAACATTTCTTGTATAATATTTACAGGACCAGCCTTAATATTATGCATCCCAGGGGCTCAGGAGAGAGAACTACTAATGGCAAGGACTATTTTTGAGAAATAGAATCTCAGCACACCAAGCTCTATAGTCCACTTGCTTTAATTTCTCTGGAATAACATCCTATTTACACAGCCTCAGTTCTGTTCTCATGCCTAGCTCCTGTCTTGCCTGATTTCTCTCTATACTTATCTATTGCTCCCTCTAAGTTCTATCTTAATTCTCTCATCTTAATTCTGCCTCATCTAGGTCCTTTTCAGCTTGTTCTTACCGAGCTAGTACTTCCCCACCTGGCTCTTCCTCATCTTCCATCTCATTCCTCTAGTACTCTTTTCTAGCCCTTCAGTCTAGTTCTTCCCCATCTCAGGTTGTTCCTCTCAAGTTCTTACCCATCCAGTTCTTTCATTCTCTTTTCTCTTCTCTGTCCTCTCATGCCCTGGGAGTCCCGGTATATATACATTTACAAGCAGTAATCCCTTGGCAGTGCAAAGCCAGGCTTCCAGGGTCAGATGGAGGAGTGATAAGAATCACATAGAGGGGCAGTAATTGTTAATTACCATTTGCAACCCAAAAGGGAAGTGACTAATGGGGAAAATGAATTAACTAAAGGCTAAATTTGGATAATATCTAAAAAGAGGGATCTTATATGCTCCACTATAGTCTTAAATGTGATTGGTAGAAAATGTTAAGAATCTGTAAGTTGCTAGGTCAATGGGAGAAAACTGCCTTCTTTTTTCCTGTGGCTCCTATCTGTCCAAGCTATCTGCGGTTTTTCTGCAGGGTGGGGGAAAGTGTGCTCGGTCGCTAGGCAACCTGTGCACATCTAAGAGGCCTCTGGTGATAGTTAAAGTGAGATCTGGAACTAGAGGTAAGATTTGGGAGAGGAGGAAGTTAAGCTTAATTGGCACATCTGCCAGGCTTTCTCAAACAGGTAGTCTGGACACTTAAGTCTGTTCTTAGAGAGTACAGAGGTATCTCTGATAAGGTACTTTCCTCCTTCTGGGGATGGTCCTGGCCAGATGCTGCCAATGACGATAATTACAGGGAGGCTTGAACTGGGGTTACGGCTGTGCATAGCTGTCAGTGCACAAGGTTATCTAAATATTCCTTTAGTAGAGGGGATAAGGTGCCCAATAAATGATGGAAAAGCTACAATAGCACACAAGAAACTCATAGCAGGAAATGGCTGATAATCAAAAGCCAAATATCACCAAGACTCCTTGAACCTTACCTTGACCTCTGGAAGGCCCGTGGCTACTTCCAGGTATTAGCTTTGTCATAATCAGCTGAAATCCTACTTTGTATATTCTTGCAGCTTACAACAAACATTAACTGACTGGTTTTAGGAATTAGGGGTGAAGAACCAAAGCACCCCCATTTCAAGCAAGCCCCTCATCCCAGCTTGAAACAGGCCTGGGTTTCAAAATTCTCAGAGCTGCTGCCATAGGTCAAAGGACAAAGTCAGGATGTTTGAAGGGCTATCTGGTATCAACTGATTAACCATAGAATGCCCCAATGCCAGAGGTAGTCTATAAAGTTTGACAAACAACCGGTTAAAACTACAAAGTAAGATAACACAGAAATTCTGAAAAGCCCCTAAAACTTGAGCCAATCAGAATTATACCCGTACTTGCACCCCTAAATGATGTAACCTTGTGGTTTTTGCCTTTAAAAACTGAGCTTGCAGAGGGACAGGCACCTCCTCTAGCCTTGACCGAGGTCCCTGCCATGGCTTGAATTGAAATAAACCTTGCTTTTGCATTTCAGTGAGTTCGTGTCTCTGGTGGTGTCTTTGGGAGTCTCGCACCCAGGGCACAACAGGAGCATTACCCAAAGTTATTACTTTGTGTGTAACCATTGTCTACTCTTAGAGTAGCTTTCTAATATGAGGGACAAGAAACAGTGCTTCAGCCACAAAGACATCTGCTCACTGTTAGAGCAAAAGCAGAATTGACCTGGGTGCAGAGGATACATATTCCCACCTAATAAGAAGAAATAAAAGATTGAAACAGATGAAGATAATTTGTAAATGATGATACCTTAAGGTTATTTTTTGCTTCTAACCAATTAAATTTTTCTCCACCAACTACATATAAAATAGGATGCTGAAATATTAGCAATTACACAGGACAAGATTTCCACAGCAAAGCTAGAGAAAATAGAGCTATCATGATGAGTTTTGATGGAAAGGCAAATGGACTTATCTTAATACTACTTGAGACCAAATATCTTACGAGTTTGAAGCATAAACATTAACCAAGCCATTTATTACTACAGTGCAAAAACAAATTGGGAATAGCCAAATTAAAGACCAGATTGTCCTGTGTTAGATGAAAAGTTAACATCTCAGGTGCTATTCATTTACTAGTCTTAAGCTGATCATTTTAAGATGTGCTTCAGTTTCTGTTAAAAGCCCTTGAGGAATGATTGGGAGAGAATATCTATAATATACAACTGATACATTGTACACTGTGCAAATAGACCTGGGAAGATCAGCAGCGTGTGATGTATAACTCTGTGTCTTGCTATGCCTTATTTGTGTTTGGTTAAAAATGGAAAGAATAAAATTCACTGTGTTACACACACTGCATAAAATAATGTTTAATATTCTCAAAGCATCATGTGATTGTACAGGTGCAGGAAATATTCCAGTAAGGAAAAAAAATACCTTCAGTCTCTGGCATGTGAATGACAAAGGGAAAATTGCTTCCTCTTCCAAAGGGAAAAAAATCATAAAATTTAAAATTTAGAATGTCACTAGAGCTGTCTTCCTGTCATAAAGTGTCTAAGACTTTACACTTCACAAAGGGGACCTTTTAGAACTGTTCATCATGCAGTGATGTCTCAAATCCCAGATCTATTACACCAATATGACTAGACATTGCAGGGTCCGCTGTGACCCTTTTCTCTTTGATAAAATGTAGAGCCCATTTCTCATACTATTCGCAGGCAGAAATGTAAGTTAAGGACATAGGTCCAGAGGCAATGGTCCCTAGGTTTACATCCTGTTCCAAACACTCATAACTAGGTATGTCAGAGTCTCCACTCATTCATATGTCAAATGAAAATATTAATGTATTTAAATCGTATGATTCACCTATATTAAGCAAATGCTTTTTTGTAAAAGTTAATCGTTACCATTACCAACTCTTCACTAAAAAGGTTCTTGTCACAATTTTAACATTTTCTTTTATTTATGCTTTATCTTAAGTCATCTGTCACCCTTAAGTCAGGTATCATTAACTCCCTTATCTTGGTGTACACAGTGGGTATCCAGTAAAACATTTAAACAAATACAGAAGTGTTTGTGTTTAATCTTTTCCAAGTTTTATTTATTTTTATTTTTGTTGATGTGTGTGGCTACTTCTCTGAATGTGTACCATGAGTATGCAGGTGCCAGAGGGGCCAGAAGAGGGAATCCAGACCCAGGAAGCTGGAGTCACAGATCGTCATGAGTCATTCTCTGTGTGTGCTGATTACTGAGCCCTGGCCCTGCACAAGAGAGGCAGGTTCTCCTCACTACTGGGCCATCTCGTCAACCTCACATTTACACTTGAAAATAGCATGATGGTGTGGGGAGACGGCTCAGGCAGTAAAGGCACCTGATGCCAAGCCTGAAGGCCTGAGTCTAGTACCCTGGACACTCATGGTCGAAGGAGAATGACAACATCACTAGTTGTCCTCTGACCTCTCCATGCATGTTGTGGCATGCAGGTGTGCATACATACACACATACAAGATACATAACTGTCAAAAAGTAACTTCAAGAAACAGTGTGTTTAGAAACATTATTCTGACTTAAGTAAAAGTAAAGGAAGATGCCCTTTTTTCAATGAAGAGGGAATTTAACTGTAAAAAGAACTAGAAACTGCTTTAAGAAATACAGCTTAAATCAATAATGAGATAAACACCAATTTAAAAATGCCAAGAGCTGAGGGAAGCAGGTTATAGAGCACAGGGAATCTGATGCCACCATTTCTATGGACTTGCTTTAAGATGAAGTAAGATCTTTTTTCTCTAATTTTTTTTGCTTGGCCATAATTTAGGAAAAAGGAAGTTGAAGTAAAGCAAATCCCTTTACACTGATGAGTTCGTACACGAAGAATAACCCAATATTTTCTGAAACAAAAGTAAAGCTAATTGGTCAATTGTTTCAGTTTGCTTTAAAGAATAAACACTGAATTGAACATCTCTAGAGAAAAAAATTAAAAAAAAACTCTATGACTGGTAGGAAATGTGAATGTATTTTCTTCTTAAGTAAGGCATTTGGAATCAGCTGAGTAGGAAGGCTGTGGGGTTATTTTAATGTATGCACAGCAAGCTCCTCTTTTTATTTCCACATCTCCCCATTCTTCCCTAAAACCTCTCTTTTATACCTAGCATATTAGGAAATTTAGTTGGCTTTTGTACACAAATGCTTCCCATCCATCACATTCCTGGCCCACGCTAAGATCTCCAACTCCACCAGAGCACCACAGTCCTGTTTGAAGGCTGTGTTCTCCCTCTGTGTGGTTCCACAATGTCAGCTGAATGTTCCTTTTAACATACAAATCAGAACTTAACTCTTTCCTCAGAAATATTACCAACCTATCTATTTTTTTTTATCCCAAGATATTGCAATGTACAAGAAAAATACATCAATGCATATACCTCTCTACCCATCTTGGGCATTTCTACTCCAATGCTCACTGCTCCTCAGACATATCAAGCATGGTCGCTTCAAGGTCTCTGAGCCATTCTTTCATCTTCCTGATGGACACTTTCCTGGTATAGTTCATGTCTAGCTATCACCGGTCCTGTATGTCTCTCCTCAAACATCATCTTTCCTGTGGGGCTTCCAGGATCATTCTAGACATTTCAACTGTGCAATAATTTCTTTATGGTTTTGAGTATCGCTCACAGAATTATTTACTATTTGTCCATGAGGCAAACTGTACTCTGTGCACTGTCCTCTGGGACTTAACAGTCACTGGGTCACAGAAGGCATTCAGTAAATATGTTTGAAATAAGACAATATTGTGATGGTGTATTCATTCGTGATGGTTTGAGAGAATTGCTGTGGGATGTCTTTCTGTATGCTGTGAATATGTGGGGCTCCCATTGAATAATAAATAAAGCTGTTTTGGCCTATGGTAAGAAAGCTTACAGACAGGCAGGAAATCCAAGCAGAGATACGGAGAGAAGAAGGGCAGAGTCGGGAAAGATGCAAGCCTGCCACCAAAGAAGCAACAAGATGTCAGCACACTGGTAACGCTACAGTCACGTGACAACATATAGATTTATAGAATTGGTTAATTTAAGATGAAAGAGCTAGCTATCAAGAAGCTCAAGCCATAGGCCATAGAGTTTGTAATTAACATAAGCCTCTGAGTGATTATGTTATAAGCGGCTGTGGGACGCAAATGGGAGAGATTCGTCCAGACTGCTGGGCAAGTCAGGACTGGAGAAATTCAGGGCTACAGAGAATGATGCAATATGTAATAGATAACTTAGTCCCAACCCATGTCATCCCTATCCCTTTTTCTCCCTCCATTGACATGTAAAAACAGGCCCCAGATGCTGAATAGATGTTTATCTAGGGAATAGAGGCCAGCATCATTAGAGCCAAGTTAGAGAGTATGTGTGGGAGATGGGAAGAAAAAGAGAAAGAGAGAGAGGCAGCAGATGTACATATTAGAGCCAGGACTACCAATAAAATACAGGATTCCCAGTTATGACTGAACTTGAGACAATTGAATTTCAACTTAATTATACAAACAGAAGAAAAAAAGTCAAAGAAAAAACACAAGAAACACATATAGATAGATGCAGAGACACACACGTTCTCACACACAGAAATCCTATAAAAATTAAAAGTCAGAAACCATAATATATACGGAAAGCACCTATAAGGTTTAAAAAAAAAAGCCCCAACAAAATATTATGAAATGAAGAACCTCAAAAAATGCCATAGAGTTCTGTTTGTGTTGGCCATCTACTGCTGGGCATGAGGCCTTCATTTAAGAGTGGTTTGCATACCCAGTGAGACTCCCTTGGGGAAAATTAATTCGCTCTTTTTATTCTGTTCATTTGATTGTTTTGTCCTGTTTGTTTTCATTTTATCTTTTTTATTATTATTTTTTAAATGCCTGTTTGTTTTCTAACAAGAAAGAGAAACTGAAAGGATGTGGGTTTGGATGAGGGGTGAAGTGGAGAGGATCTGGGAGGAGTTGAGAGAGGGAAACCTTAACCAGAATATATTGAATGGGGGGAAAAAACCTATTTTCAATAAAAGTAAACAGAGAAAAAAATAAAAATATAAACTTAAGTATAGCATACCTTGTACCTATTTTATATAATTATCATTTGATCTCTAGATAATCATTGTGATCAAATTATGATTGACAGAATCGGTGAGTAATTTGGTTATAACAATAATATTAATGTCTATAAAATTAAAAAGTATATGAAATTAAACTTAAAAATGAAACTGATAAATTACCATAAAATGGAGTATATGAAAAAACTATATAGTTGTAGTTTCTATTGCTCAAATACTTTTTTTACATGTCTACAGATAAGTCACTGACACTAAGGATAATGAATACACTAATAATTTCCTCTAAAATTTATTCTTTGACTTGCTTTCTCTCTACATACATAAGACTTGTATTTCCACAACATGGTTATCTCTCAAAGTGCTCAAACTAAAACGTCTGTTCTAATAAGAAACAAAGTTAATAATGTATCAAATCATCATTCTGCTTCATTTGGGGTGAAAAATGAAGATTTTGTTTTTTACTAATTTATTTGAATAGTCATAGAAGAACATAAAAATTATATATATATATGTACATATATATATCAGTGAAGAACGATGTGGGATTTCAATCCATCTTCACTGTGTAATTCTTAGATCAAAGTTAACATTCTCTCATCTCAGATGTTTATTCCTTTAAGAAGAATGTACAAAGCCCTGTATCCAGGCCTTCTGGATTGTTCCAGACGTTCTTGCTGTGTACAGTTTTCAAAAACATATCAAGGCTTTCTCCTTGTGCTTGTTGGAGTTTTATGATTGTTTTTGCATTGACTGATCCTGATAAGAACAGGAAATCAAGAATTGTCAAGCAACTCAATCAGTAGAGGTTTAAGCCTCTGCTCTTGTATTTAGTCTTAGACCCATGGTCGAACCTAAAACTTTTCCTGTGTTACATTCATGTGCACACAGTGGATGAGTTTCTATGTCAATACACAAAGGCTTAGTTATTTCTAGATCTGTATTACCAGGCTTAACTGTTTTTCTCTGCTGCAACTAAAATTATCCATCTGGCTCTCTATGACATCACCTAAGTTATTTAATGATTTTACTGAAGTATCATCTGGACCAAACGACTCCTCACACATCCTGTTTTGGGGTGCTGAAGCCCCTACAGACTGCATTCTTGAGGACTCTTGCCTTTCTGCTCTCATTGGGATCAATGAGTTTCTAAAAAATATCAGGGTAGAAGGGGATGCATTGGATTTACTAACCCAAATCCCATCTCATTCTCAGCTTAATTCTGGCAGCAAGTACAGTTCCATTCTTTCCACTTAGGGACTGCTGTTGTCTTGTCTAACTACCCCTTTTAAGCCCATGCTGGGTCCTTTCCCTCTGGATTCACTTTGTACTAGCTTTTATGAAATTATTTCATGGGCTGGAGACATGGGTCACGTACTGCTGAGCCACATCTGGTGGCTCACAAGCTACTCTCAAGTCCAGATCCAGGGGATCTGATACTATTTTCTGGCCACCATGGACACCTACACTCATGTGCAAACTCATGCAGAGACACAGATGTGTACACACAATTAAAAATAGAACAAAATATTTTTGAAAAATTGTCCTTAGAGAGATTCTATTTCATATTCCATTTGCTTCATAAAGGGATCTTCACTTCTAAATTTAATTCCTTAATAAAAGCAAAAGTAATCATAAAATTCTAACAAGAAGAAGTAGACAGCTATAATATGCTACTGAAAAACAAGGTCTATTTCCTTCACCCAGGAGTATAAATAATTTAGAAATTATCATCGTTCTTCAGAAGTAAGTATTCACTACATATTGTCATTTATATACCCTTGATTTTTTATAGAAGCTTCAATAGTGTTCCATGGCTGCTGTTTTATGTGAAGTGTGTTTAACTAAACAGTAAGATAGTAAAACAGTCCCTCTATGCTTACAATATTCTCATTTCTTCTCTGAAAGATATGCTATCTTTGAATAGACATTGTGAACATTAATACTATTTACCTATAGAGTCTATGCATTTTAAGTGACTGCCTCAATTTTAATATTCTTATTATTGTTCATTTCTCTTTCTTTGTGAGAAATCTCCAATGCTATTTCTCCATGATAAAACATTTATTAGAAGTCTGCTGTGAGGCCTCTTATCATCTGCTGGGTAAAACCCATACCTCCCACATATCAGCATACCTGCTCTGCTTTCTGTAATCTTGCTCTCCTCTACTGTCTTATCTCCTCAGGACTATTCATGAAAGCAATATTGAGTCTGTCTACAAAACTTTGTATTGAGGACAGTTACACCAAACTGTTATCTTAGCCATGTGGAACAATAGCCCTAAGATTCTAACAAGGCCACTCCTCAGAGGTTCTTCTTATTAACTGCTCAACAAAAACAGCTTAGGACAATTGTGTGGAGCCCTCAGAACTCTACAGTGACTCATCTGTTCCTTTTGGAGATGGCAATAATCAGAGGACATCTAGGCAGACGACTCTGATATCAACCTGCCCGTCAAAAGGAAACTATGGAAAGGACAGAATTAGATTGTCTTAATGTACTGAACCCTATTCAAAGAAGAAGAAAAATGCAGATTCGAGAAATGGGAAAAGGAGGATTGTCTAGAGGTCACCACCTCTCTTCCTTACAAGGAGACAGGACCTTTAGATAGTACCTGGAAGTACTCAAAATCCGAGTGCACAGAACGGCCACCGATTTTACCAAAACTCTTAATTCTTTAGCCAAATAATGTGGGTTATTTTCATTTTGCCTAGAGTTTGGTAGGAACATAATGTGCTATCAAAACATACTGCAGTGCCGGGCGTTGGTGGCGCACGCCTTTAATCCCAGCACTTGGGAGGCAGAGCCAGGCGGATCTCTGTGAGTTCGAGGCCAGCCTGGGTTACCAAGTGAGTTCCAGGAAAGGCGCAAAGCTACACAGAGAAACCCTGTCTCGAAAAAAACCAAAAAAAATAAAAAATAAAAAACATACTGCAGAGATTTAGAGTTCCACCCTGCAATGAGTGATTAGTACTGTACAGTACACTGGTAGAAAGGCGATCCAGAAAGACATGTATTGCAAATTTTTTAAAGGGTTTGCTACTACAATAGCTTTAATCATTAACTCTGTTTCTACTTCTGAATGTTTTTTATTACTACATTTTGAGAGACAATAGGTGAAACAGAAGTCATCAACTAAAATAAGTCATGTCATGTACTGTCTTTGACTATTGTTCTCAAATTACTTCCTGTTTTCTGAATTTAATTTGTATTTTTTTAACCAAAACAAATTCAACTGTGTGTGTCTTTCTTGTAGTCACTGTAACCTTGGAAACTGTAACCATGGTGATTTTAGTAAGAGTAGTGCCTTAGACACTATGACTCAGACCTCATCCATCTCTCCCTGCAAAAGCCCTCCTATCCCTGGGGCTTAACCCATCTCCTAAGTGGATAGTAAGACTTTCCCACTGTTTCTAGGGTTGACATCTTCTTCCACTCTCCTGTCCCCTGCTGCATGTTATACATTGACAGCAGCAGAGTGTTAGTTTACGGGATGATTCATCCAAGACATTCATGTGAGTTCTTTGGAATTTAGTTCTGTCCATGAGCCATTTGCCTGTCTTTGTCACCAAGTTTGGTTAAGATGTTTTGACAGAATAATGATTCTTATTACAGATTCACAGATGTTCTCTCAGTTTCTTTAATGTTAACAGCACAACTCTTCATTTGAGCTTTTACTTTCCATACATAAAGAAACTTTAGGCTGGGTGGTGGTGGCACATGCCTTTAATCCCAGCACCAGGTCAGCCAGGGCTACACAGAGGAACCCTGTCTCAAACAACAAAACAAAGAAAGAAAGAAAGAAAGAAAGAAAGAAAGAAAGAAA
>CABHPH010140500.1:28329-40634 GCA_902168325.1 Peromyscus nudipes
AGGAAGGAAGGAAGGAAGGAAGGAAGGAAGGTAGGAAGGAAGGAAGGAAGGAAGGAAGGACAGAAACTTCAGAACCAACAAATGTCTCAGTGGCTAAAGGTGCTTGTTGCAAAACTTGATGACGTGAGTTCAAATCCCAGGCACATCCCACATGGTAGCATGTGAGAACCAATATCCACAAGTTGTCCTCTGACCTCCAGTCATGTATACATCCGCACACCCACACCCCAGTAAATATATAAAAAACATTTTTAAAAGAACTTCAGGCAAATCTACAATAACAAAATCAAAGGTGGAAGCAGAGTGGATCTGTCAAGAGAGAAATATTCTCCTTATTAACAGCCATTCTGAACAGAATCAGAACACTGTTTATTCCATAGCCTGTGGCAATGATAACCTAGACGAAATTAAGTGCTCAGCATGTAATATGAATTAAATGTATAAATTTTGTGATGATTACATTCATATAATCATATTCTTACAACAAATAGCTTATTGTGAGGATAAAAACATTGGATTTAAATCAGGATCTTTACTAGCTGTGAAGTAAAATTCAAGCTATTTAATCTCTGTCTTGCTGCCCTGGTGTTCATCATGTTTCATCTGTATAAACATTTCAATAGCTCCTCACCATAACACTAAAATTCCAAGGTCTTAACAATAAGGCCCCAGTTTTCTGTCCTCCCAAGCCTGAGATCACCCACCAATGCATCATGTATTCTGAGCTGCCAATCCTCCATGTGACATCTTCCTCTTAAAGCATCCTTTTATCCATCTTTCCAAAGAAATCCTTATTCACAAATTCAAATATTCTGTTAACACTCTGAAAGTTTTGCTATCTCTATAGGTTCATATATATTTCTATACCCATATACATTGAGTACCTGTATTGCTGTTTTTATTTGTGGTTTATATACTTACCTGCCATATGTTAAGCTTTCACTAAAGGTAGGGATTTTATCTTGCTATTTTGTAACCTCAGACACTAGTCACTTTTAGAACAAAGTCAGTCTCTGAACATTGGTAGAAAGATAAATGAGAAAATGAAGTGTATTATTCTATATTTCTAAATGGCAATTGTAAAATTCAAAGTTATAGCTCATGATTAAGTTGTAACTTAAGCTCTATAATGATATTATACATAATTAAGTATTGTTTAAAAGGATAAATGCTTCAATTAGACCAGAATCCACACTTTCATCAATCTAAATAAACTAATATCACTATATTGACTTTACTACCCGTCCACGGTGGTATTGTGCATTACAAAGAGTAGCTTCATAAAGATGTTGGGTAAGTAAGGAGAACTGTAGACTTTGTACTGCGAAGTGGATGGTGTAGTTTTTTGTAGACTTGTGCACCTATCAAGAACTGCCCAATATTTCAGTTGGAGTTTTTGAAAGACACCAGTTTCTGCACCATGGAGCTGCAAATGCAATGAACTGAACATCAGAGGGTGTAAAATCACAGCTATAAAAATTTGTCTCAAATAGAGAAACCTTTCTGTATGGACCTTTGGCTGTTTTGAGAGTTCAGACATTGCTGGAAATGAGTCTTTAGGGGCATAAAAGCTAACAAAGCTTGGTCAACCACTCAGAGACAGAATGGTTCAACTCTAGTCCAGGAGTTCATATGGCAGCATGCTTCTGGAGAGTTCAGTGGCATAATTAAACTATGAAGAACAGAGCATTCAAGAAAGAGCCAAAAGACTTATGTGAAGCAGAGAATTCCCCCATAGCCAAACTGTACCAGATGAAGATCATTCAGGGAAACGATCCCCACTAAATTCACCAGATCACCAGCTGGATACCTTGAAGAAATAAACCTGAGAATAGAGCCAGGAATGGAAGGAATGTAAATAGATTCTTACTAAAACCACAGACACAGCTCTTTGCAACTCAATACATGAGTCTATCAATCAAAGACATTGTGAAATCTCTGTCTAGAAGATATCATCCAGATTTTATGGAATAGAAACACAATTAGTATAATATGTGATTTTCAGATAGGATCTCAAGAAAATTTAGGCTGCCTCAAATGTTCTCTGTCCCCAGGATACCTTAAGATCCTGAACTTTCTGCCCCTCCTTTCTAAGGACTGGGATTATAGGTGTGTGATACCATGCCAGACTTTGGTGAAGTGTTTTGTATTAATTGTCTAGCATTTAACCAAAAGTTACCACCCATGATTCGGAAAACAAAGCAAAAAACTTAATTATCCCTTCAGTTCAGGGCATCTAGGCCCTGCATGATTAGATAGAGACTTTATGATAAATCAAAAGTACATCGTGTGTGTGTGTGTGTGTGTGTGTGTGTGTGTGTGTGTATGAAAACGTCACCATGAAATCTATTTATGTAATTAATACAGGCTAAGGAAAGATTTCAAAAAGGCAAAGTAATAATAAAAATATGCAGAAAATATGCAAGAACTGGAGGTTTCAGGAGACAACTGAAATGCACGTAAGAAATAGAAATGCTAAGGCTGAATTTTAAAATATCCCAGTCAGTAGATGATGCTCCTAGCAAACTAATGATGGCAGACTTGACAGAAGAAACATTAGTCTCTGGGAACAATAATTATTTTAAAACGCAAAGCTGACAGAGAAAGCTAAGAAAAAATGCTTGAGAAAACAGCATAAGATTCATGTACATTAGAGAAATATATATATATCAGATTTGTCATTTGACTCTCAGAATGAGAAAGCAGAGAAAATAAAGGAAACATAATTTGTAATATAAAATGGCCAAGAACTTTCAAACACCAGATGAAAAACAATAAAAAGGCAGTTCAAAAAACTCAAGAGAGCTCAATCTTTATAAATAGACACGAGTTGAAGAAAATAAGATGTTAAAGTTTCTATCTCCCTTCAGATTTCTCAACTTTTAATGTTCAATTCATATTGTATGAGCATAGCAGTAAAATTTGTTTCTTTTTTAAATTTTTGTTTGTTTGTTTGTTTGTTTGTTTGTGAAAGGCATTGCATGCCACAGCCCATGTGCGGAGGTCAAAGGTCATTTCTCTCCTTATACCATGTGGGTACTGAGATATCCCCTTGAGTCACTTGGCCTCAAGCTCCTTTACCTGATAAGCCATTTCACTGGTCCAAACCAGTGTCTCCTGTTATTCTCACTAGACACTTCCTATTTTCCATTTAAGAGTTAAATCCTTCAGTCTTACTGCTTACTGAAAGATCTAAATTGAAAATTTAAATGATTTTAGAAATAAGTAGTGCAATAACCCTGGACACGCAACTAAAGAGCTATTACTTAAAGCAGTTCTGTTTTATACCTAATATCATTTTAGAGCACACAAGAAACCAGCATCATTAGCAGATAATATATTTCAGAGGGTGTCAGGGGGTGCACATGCCAAGGCATAGGTGTACAAGTCAGACAACTCTTTTCTTCCACTGTGAGTTCTGGGGACTGAGTTCAGCACATCAATTACACTTGCCTAAGCTCTTTGGCCCATGGAGCCATCTCACCAGCCTCATTGAGGTAGCTTGGTAGCTTGGCACTATGTAGTTCAAGAGTTGAAATAGGTAACAAGGAAGAAAGGGGGAGAGCTGTTAACGACCCTCATTCCTCACCTGAACCTCAAGATTACACTCACAATTTTAAACATCTCCACTGGGGACAATAACAAATAGATAACAAATGAACAATATGATGCCACAGAAAGTAAGCTGGCCTACTAATGTAGCCTCTGATAAAAGAGTTATTTTGTGTCCAAGTCTCAATTTATAGAAATGACTAGGCAATGAATGAAGAAACCAGTTTTATTGACAGGGGATTTTCAATATTCTCAACTCTGATTTTCCCCTGGAAATGAAAGGTGCAGAATGCCACAGGAGGTCACACAGGTCTTAGGATGCAGACTGGCAGAGAAACTGAAATGATGTCTGTCATTATGACTAGGTAGGAACATTCCTGTTGGATATAAGGGGAAATAAGCAGGTCAAAAGTGGTGGCATGTGTTTAGAGAAATGAAAACATGACATTTGAATGTCCCTAAAAAGTTAGCTTGCAGAAGAGATGTAAACAACTTTAGTCATTAGTCAAGCCTTGTGATTCAGCCGACTTATGGAGAGATTAGGAACAGATGCCAAATGGCTAGCCCAAAATCTAAAATTATGGTTAACACAGGGGGAAATTGCTCTCATTCCAATGTCATAAAGCATACGTCCATAATTCTCCCTGCTGCTGCTGGCTTCATTAACTGTGCCTTGAATAGTAAGTAGTGGGCTTAGTCTTAAAAGGAAAAAGGTTCCAGAGGATACAGATGGTGCTCTATTGGAAATGAAGCCCCTTTTAGTGTATGTCTAGAGTGTTGCAACTCCGGCATTTTCCCCTTCACACTTTACTTCACTTATAAAGCACTTAGTAGGAACCAACTTTGTGACAGGCACTGTATTAGTCTGTACCACAGAAATAAGTTACAGATCATCAGTATCACCCCCTAGAGCCTCCTTTTTGTAAGTACAGTAATGTGTATACAGGTTATCAGCTCATATTTTGATAAATGGTAGAATTTATAAAATATTAACTTGCTCATTAAGAATCTTTTATGTGAGTTCTCTTTTATAACGAATAATAGACACCATCCAAGATTGTAATATGCTTAATATTTAACGGCAATGCAGGAGTGAAAATTTAAACTTCATATATTTTTAACTACATAGCATACAAGCACACATAAAAACAAATATTTGTTTCTACGACATCATTCTCTCTTAATAATAGCCTTGCTCATGCTCTTTGTCTGAGAGCTACTTTTCCTACATAAGTGTTCCTTCATGGTGTACCTACTACCCTCATGAAGACAGCTTCCCCTACAGCAAATGGAGACCATCACAGAAAATTACACTGAATGCAATGCAGAGGACAACAGATCATGTGGAGCTCACTCCTAATGAATACATCTACATCTACATTACAGCTCCTGCATCTGTGACTTAGGGAATGTGCAGAAGAGGGAATGGAGAGATTGTAAGAGCCAGAATACCAGAAAGCCAGCTGTGAAACAGTCTCTCCTAGAAAGGGCTGCATAAATAAGACCAGAACAATGGCAATATCCGTGGACATGTTAACATGGAAGGTGGAAATTTTCATGAGGTCCCATCCTTAGACAAGAAACTTAGGAAACTAGTGACTGCTAGGAAAAGAAAAATTAACCTCTCCCAAGGATGAGACCATTTATTGGTTGTTAAAAGTAGAGTGGTCATCTTTGAAACAATACACACATAACAAAAAAGTGGACTCGGACACACACACACACACACACGGGTGTGTATGTTCACATACATACATAATACATAAACAGAAATATATGTGTATAATAATAATAATCAAAGAAAAAGAGGCTCTTAACTGGGGAGTTGAGGAGAGACATGGGAAGAAGGGCTAGAATGAAGAAAGGGAGAGGGAAAGTGATGTAATTCTAATTAAAATACTAAAATAGTTTTGCTCATGTAATTTGAAGTCTTTCAAACATCATACGCATAATGAACCAACTATGATGCAATAAGAATCTCTAAATATGTAGTTAATGCACCATAATCACAAAAGAAATCATTGTTGTCCATGAATACTAATCGCCTGCCCATTGTGAATATCATGCGGAGGCCTGCACCAGGAACTGGACAGTGTGTTCCATTTCATCATTCATTCACTGCAATCAACTCACCTGAGCTGTCAAGACTTTCAGTACCTGGCTCAGTTTAGTCTCCCAAATGTGCTTGATTTTTAGGGGATTCAACCTACAAAGAGCTTAGAAGCTGTGGCTCAATCACCACATAAGAATAAAAATGGTTTCTTGGTTACTCACCAGAAATAGAAGGTAAGCCCTTATTGCTGAAGACACCATACACGTTGGTCACAGGACATAGGAAAAATCAAGCTGCTACTTAGAGGGAAGCTTCCTCCCAACTGGCTAGCTTTCATGGTTCTGGAAAGTACTCTGCAAGCTGCTCAGGAAAAAAAAGTTTTATTAAATGACCTCTCCTGTGACTCCTGCACGTTACGACGCTAACATGCTGGGAAAAGTTGTCCACTAACACAATAGTGATATGACTGCCATTGGGTAGCCAGCCACTCTCTGGATTGAGGCCTGATCTACATGAAGGAATTCATCATTTGTTGCATAAACTTGGCCAAAACACTATGGCTGGGAAAGACATGTACCCTAGTGGGGAACTGACTCTTGTTGTTTTGGTAAATGAACATGGTATCAAACTGCCTTCTCAATGTTGATCTCCATAGATCAGTGCTGCTCTCAGTCTTAGAGAAGCTTCTTTTTACAGTGAGAGACTGTTACTCAGAGTGCTCAGCTCTAAATAGGACAGCAATATTATGCCCTCAAAGACTCCAGGAACATCACAGAAGAGGAGGAGGAAAGATTATGAGCTGGAGGATGGGGTGGAGTGCTAAGAGAAACTGTCTTCTGGGCATTATATGACCATTGTATTCATGAATTGACAGGAACTGAGATTGTCTGTACAAGGCCTGCACAAGCTTGGACCCATCAAAGTTCCATCATGGATGAAGAAGGGGCTACACGGCACCACCACTCCCTGAAGAACTATTGACAATTAACGGTTGCTCAGAGTGGAAGAGTCATTTTCTTCAGTGGTATAGGCATGGGTAAGCTGCCTGTGCTCCAGTAAATAAGAACCCATCCATGGTCATGCACACAACTCTGGCTCAGAAAACAATTTACAAAGACAAAACTGAAGATAAAGAAACAAAAAGATACAAAAGTAGGAGAGAGACACAATTTTGGAACAAGAAGTCATTGCCTTGGAATAAGAGGGGATGAGAAAGAATAATAGTGCCTTACAATGACCCAAATATATCAGATACACGTATGAAATTACCATAGAAAAAAAATAAATACATTTAAAAATTGAAACTAGTCTGGACTACATAATGAGGCTCCGTTTCAAAAAAAAAAAAAAAAAAACATTTTCTCTAGTCATTTGTTTCTATTATATATAAATGTAACTGCCTTTTAATTATTAAAATAAACAAAACGGAAAAGCTTATATCAATAAATGCCCTTGGTTTCATGAAAAAATAGGTAGCAGACTCTGGTGCTACTGGAGAATTCAGCAATTCATAAACCAATATACACACCAATATTCACTGACAGGGACAAAGTCACTGGGCCATAAGCTGGCATGAATGCTTTAAGTAATAATTCAGTGACTTGGTGAGTGCTTACTGTAGACCAGTCTGAAAATGAAAAACCCTGGTGTCCCAGCCCTAGAGAGACTCTCACATTTTTCTGAGCTGTGCCTCCCATAATCCTGCATGGTAAAAAATTTGAGTAAAAAGCTCATACCTAATCAAGGGCAAGAATAAAATAATAATAGAAAAAATTCTGCATAACAAAGCCTATTCTGAGAGGAGTCTCAGAATGGAAACTTCCAGACCCATATTAGACAAGAAGGAAATTCATCATAGAATTCACCACCACCACTTCTAATCATCATAACTTCATATCTTATTAATGGGTTAAAAGAAAGCTAAGGAACATTCCTGAAAGTCATAGCCTAGGAACGGTCATGACTGAGACCTAATTAAAATAACACACAATTCTCCACCTGGTTTATCACCACCGCAAGATTCCTGGGTAGTAACAGTGATTATAACTAAAGAAAACACAGAGAGGACTTAGTTTCTAAATAAAGGAGAGTCTCTAACAAAAAGGCAAAGCCGAACAGAGAGAACAAGAACAAGGACCTGGAGAATCTGAAAGTTGTAGCAACTTTAGCTACAGCAAACATGAAACACAGCCTAATCCCTAGGCATAAGGTAAAGCTGTCTTGTACCAAAGTCCTGCTTGTGTATGAACAGATGTTTAGAGACTGATGGGCAGTATGAGCAGAGGTGAGAGCTGCGGAAGGCAACAGTAAGGAGTACTCAGAAATAAAAGATTCTGTGACACAAATGAAGAATGCATTTGATGCACTGCATGAAGAGAGCAGATGAATCAGGGAGCTTCAGGTGTGGAGTAGTACTGAGTAATAAGGAAGAACACAAAAGAAGTAAAAGAGTATACACTGTGATAGAAGATATGAAGCTATTATGCGTATGTGTGTGAGGGGGTTCAACTTCTTCATAGTTTTTTGTTCTTCACTGTGGATATGTGAAATCAACTTCCTGTGTATTGATGTAGCAGAAACCATTTTCATGCTCCAAAAGGATCCAATGTACATTATTCCCTTGAAAGACTAATTATAAGAGTTGGACTTTCTTTTAAATTCCGTTGTCCATTAGTGTGATAAGAATAAGATATAGCCAGTTACTGAACACATGTGAACACTGATCCATTCATAAAAAGTGACTTTTTTAAACAAAAAGTATGTTCTGGGAAAGGGTTCTGAGCCTAGATTTTTTTTTCTGTTTAAAACAATATCAAATCATTCTATTAGAATGTTATTTAATATAATGTATACATTCTACTATATGTAAAATAAAGATTTTTTTTCAAGAAATGTCTGCTGGAGACTTCCCACAGCAGTCACTATGGTCATATGTCTTCAACATGCAGCAACCATTCATTGTCTGAGACAGAGCACAAACAGGAAATGGACCAGACATACTTGCAGTGGTAGGAGAAAAAGGCTAAAAACAAATTGGTAACTGACACCAAACTAAGGTTTAAACTTATGGAAACAAGATGAAATCAAAGAGGTCAGAAATTAAACTTACATAAAGAATATAATGAAGATCATTTTTGCTAAATAATTTATACAGCATACCTCCTTACTCGTTCTTTGAATAAATAACCCTAACATTATTTTAGAGATAACTTAAAGATCACATCTTAGAACACTAAAAATTTTGAATGTATTATCTGATGCTTGCTGTGAAATATTCTCAAATTATTTCTGTCCCATGGCTTCTGACACCTCTATCTTTTTACCTGTTCTTGTAACTTCTGCCTATTCTCTACTCCCTTCCATTTTGTACCACCAAAGACCAATGAGATTGAGGGATCTCCTTCATATATCACAAGTTGAGAAGGTGTGAAGAAAAGAAAGGAAAGGCTTTTCACCTATTGTGTTTACTTGGTACTGATCTCTCAAATACCCCAAAGAACTAGTATTTGACCATAGATCATAAAGTCTCCACAATTACTTATCAAGACACTAGGGTGTAGAGGGAGAAAAATGGCCTCTTTAAAGTCATACATGTAATTTGAAGGGCTAGGACTCAATGCTAGTAAATTTTGGTACATCAACAATATAGATACCTAAACAAGATCTGAAAAATAATAATATAAATGGTCATACTAATATGGAAGGAAAGAAATCTCCCAGGATTCCACACCTAGACAAAGACCTAGACGAAGACTATAGGTTACTAATGACTGTTGAGAAATGGAGAATTAGTAATCCCGTGGTTGCCCCCACCTGCAATTGATTATCCAATACAAATTGATCAGCCCTTACATCACATAAACACAAGAGGCACTACACAGCCTTGGCAGGTTGTATTTCTGTATTTGTGTATGTGTATATGTGTACACACACACACACACACACACACACATAATGAAACTGGTCATTCCAACACAAAGCTCAAGACCCTTCATTCTTCCTACTTCTTTGTCTTCTTCAGCTCTGTATACTAAATTGAAACACGATTAGCGCTATTGACTTCTTGGTTTTGTGTTATGAAACTCCAAACTACACACAGAGGCTGTGAGAGTCAAATGTTTTGAGAAATGTGGAAAAAGTTACTGAAACTTTACACAGCATTTATTTTAACCAATCCTTCATATACAGCAGAAGAGCTTAAACAACTCTCTCCAATATAAAGACTGGATGTATTTCAAATCATGGGACCTCTGAAGAGTTCAACTGTCCCTATAGATTGAAATACAACTCAAGCTCCTGCCATACTGGCCACATCTTTCCTTCACTTAAGGCCAATTGTAATTTCTGGTACCTCATCTGAAATGTTTTTCACCACATTCTTTGCTCTGCTTATCTTCCTTCCTTTCTTTTTTCTTTCTTTCTTTTTTTTTGGTAGGGGGAGATTTTTTTATACAATTTATTCAAATTATAGTTTCCCCTCTCCAAACTCCTCCCACATCTTTCCTACTCCCACACACACCCAAAACCACACCCTTTCTTCCTTCCTTCCTTTCTTTCTTCCTTCCTTCCTTTCTTTCTTTCTTTCTTTCTTTCTTTCTTTCTTTCTTTCTCTCTCTCATTTTCTATAAACAGGCATATCATCATCATAACAAAATAAAAGAAAATAAAAACAGAAAAAAATCTTTTATGTTCTGATTTTAATACTACATCCTTATTTGTACTGCTATTATTTTGACCCAGTGACTGGAAGAGTCCCCTTACTCTCATCTTGATTAAATGGTACTCACAATACTCTATATACTGCTCCCAGATGGAGTAAAGAATACAAAGAGAGCTTAGTACATACTCAGAAAGTTCAAAATGTCCTGGAGACAGTAGGCACAGAAGCCATTAGTTCTGGCACGGTTGTAAAACTCCCTAAGACACATAGAATTATAACCTGAGGTTGTTTTTCCCTCACACTCTTGCTTCAATCTCTTCAATATTTACTACCCTGGCTGGCACCAAACTGAATTTTACAGTTTAACTCCCTTGGCTATTTTGTTATCAAAGCTTAGTTAATATAAAATGGCCATAAGTAAAAAAGCCAAGTGACGTTTTCACTATATGACTTTTGAATCAAGCTAGATTAATCTTTATCCTACAGCAAGGGAGAAATGGCTTGTCACAGATACATCATTTCAGACTCCAGGACTGATTTTAATTAAAGAAATGCTGTTATCTCCCAAGCCCAGCCATTAAAATGCTACCAGAGAGCCTTGGAATTGTATTGCTTAATAGATGCAGCTCCTAAACCTTGAGCCAGTTAATTGTGTGAATTTAGTTCATACATATGTTACTGCGATAGGACTTCAGAGTGATAAACGTGACCTACAACGGAACACCAAGGAGGCATAGAGCATCCCATAATTTCTTCCCACTTAATATTATTTCTCATAAAAGTAACCCCAAAGTTCATTGTCTCAAATTTTCATCAAACTAAATGATTATAATTAAAATCTCAACTGCTTCTCCATTGTCTGCTAAACAGGTCTCGTGGATCTCACTGAAAGACAAGTGATTGGAGAATTCGTTCCCTGGGAAAAATATCAGGCTGAGGGGATTTTTTTTTTTTTTTGGTTTTTTTTTCGAGACAGGGTTTCTCTGTGTAGCTTTGTGCCTTTCCTGGAACTCACTTGGTAGCCCAGGCTGGCCTCGAACTCACCAAGATCCGCCTGGCTCTGCCTCCCGAGTGCTGGGATTAAAGGCAAGGGGATTTTTATATCAAAAATGTATCATTATGCACAAAGATAATTTTAAAAATTGAAAATTAAAGGATGATAATGTCCCTCTTATGTTGACTTAAGTCCAGTGGAAGATTCGATTTAATTGCCACTAAAATCTAATATGGACTATTTTGATAAATTTGACAGGGATATTCAGAGTCCCCGAGCCTAGCAAAACAAGCCCCCTTAAGGACACTTTAATTATTAGATGTTGTTTACAGATATCTGGGAAATATTCAAGATAAAGCCTGGAATTCAGCTGAAAATGGTCTCCCAGTGGTTCATGACAAGTGTTTTGAAATGTGCATTCTTGCATGACAAAAATTAGTTTAGTTTTCAGGTCTTTCTGAGTGATGCTTCTAGACTCTTCTCACACTTGGTGGATGCCAGAGAGTCCGGAGAAAGACAAGTACGCCTACAAACCCTCGCTCAGAAACAAAGGGGTAAGAGTGGCCTCTTTGGAGATTCATGGATATCATTAAAGAGATATCCTCTTGATTTTCTTTGTTATTCAAATATGAATAATTTGGAAATATCTGTATTCATTCAAATTAAAATTTGAATTTTAAATTCAAAAGGTTTAACATATAAAGCATTTTCCTTTGTTATTGTGACTATTGATAAACATTCTATTAGATTAGAAAGGATATCCTTGAGGCCCACTTGGTGGCTTGCAGCCTGGGCTGGCTGAAGACACCCACATGCCCACCCAGTGCCTTGAGTCTCAGAGTGTACTGGTGCCATTATGGTAAGCAAATATATGGTGGAGAAATGAGAGAGAAAGAGAAGCAGAAAGGTTCGTGTGCTGTGGAGAGAGGCAGAACCGAAGAAACAAACATAGGTGGTGAGTAAGAGGCTGATGTGGGTGGCCTGTGCTGCCACCCGGGGCCATGGTGACATCCCAGCCTGGGCTGCTGCTGGGCTGTGTCTGAGTC
>CABHPH010140500.1:40734-52796 GCA_902168325.1 Peromyscus nudipes
ACTACTCATGTTGAATCTGAGGACCCTGCTGAGCCAGCCCCGCCCTTCGCTGGCCCTGAAAGAACAGACCCTGCCCCTCACTCGCCACTATAGTGGGAGAGTTCGCCCTGTCCTTCATGGGAGAGCTGACCCCATACTTGGGAGAGCTAGCTCCACTCCTCACCACCAGCTCTGGAGAGATGGCCTTATGGCACAGGTGAAGTGACTCAACCCCTTGCCTGAGGTGGGTGGCCCCAGCAGAGGCCTGGACTGACCAGTTTAGTTACCACCCAGGCCCATATCCACGGCTTTGAGTTGGCCTACATCAACATCTACCTCATCTATGACATGCTGGAGCGCTTGAAGGGATCAGTCCTGTGGAACCAGAACTTTAGAATCTCCTTGACTCATAGCATCAGCAGAATATCCGAGAGGCATTTCTGCAGTCTTGATGATATGCGGGGCGCCAGAGGCCTTGAACCAGATCAACTCATTACAACGAACTTTTGCAAGTAAAGCTGTTTGGACAAAAGGGTGTACTTCCTGACACACAGCAGCTCCCGTGACACTAAAACGAATGAAGAGGTGATGGAGAGGCAGGAAAAACGGAGGAGAGAAATAGGTATTTTTTTTTGCTCTTATTTTTATTTTAATATTTTTCTTTCTTATTTTCTTTTGTGGGTGGATGCTACAAGGGTGAAAAACAGATGAGAAGGGACTGGGAAACGAGTGGAATTGGGGTACATGATGTGACATTCCCAAAGAAACAATTAAAAATTATGTTAAAAATAAAAAAGTTATTGATTCACAAGTTTGGATGAGTATACTTAGAAATATTTTGTTGATATTTGATTTCAGTCCTTGAGTGTTAATTTATGAGAAAGTCACAAAACTATATTCATTAAAACATGTTTACCCTTTGGGGGAAAAAAGAAAGGGTATCCCCACATACAAGCATATATACACATAATAAACAAAAAAACTAAGGAATCCTAGGATGTATGAACAGAGGTGCCCAGCAATTGCCTTCTTCTCAAAATAGAAGAAATAAAGAAGAGATAGATGATCCGTTTTCAGGTGAGTGGTTCCAGTTGCATTCAGGAAGAGAGGCTGCATTTTAAGACTTTGAGACCTGATATGGTCCAACAGAAAAAGAAATAAACTGTCTTGGTGACCACAGCCCTGGCTTCCCAGAGTGGCATGCCCCCTGCAGAACAAAGGGTAGGCAGAAGAGTGTGAACGAGCACCATGACACAGGATGCTAGCAATCCTAAACACAGGGAAGCTTCACAGTCAGCAGAGGCTTGAAGCACAGTTGGCGGAGCAATCTGGGATCTGCACAGGCACACTGCACTAGAGAAAGAGCTTGTATTGTCACCCTGACAAATGCAGAGCCCAAGCTGCTGCTTTTGGTGCCATCTGCGGAGAAAGCTAGTCTGCATTCATCCTGCACAAGGGACCAGAACCTCATGGCTGTGTCCCTGGGACTTCAGGCTTATCCCTTCATAGACAAAAGGACAGCAGCCTCACAAACTGACCTCGGAAGAGCAGAGCAATTGTGAGTTCAGCATGCAGGCGCAGGCAGTGTCTTGTTTAACACAAAGCAAGTCTTACAGCACAGAGCAGCATGAAGGATGCTGTGGTCAAGAGCCCAGCAATCAGTGTCCATGTCCTGTGGTGCTCAGAGAATGGCAAGCTGTGTGTAGGCACATAGCACAAGAAAATAATAAAACTCCTCACTAAGAGATGACTGGGGCTGATAAAAGAACTAGGAAAGATATAGTGTCAACATGCATAAATCCATAGTATTTTATATACCAGTAAAAAATAGCTGATAAAGAAATCATAAAAGGAAGCTCATTCACAGTAGCTACAAATAAAAAATAAACTACCTATGAATAAACTTAACACAGGGTGTGAAAGACATCTGGTTAAAAAATATCATAAAACCTTAATGAAAGAATTTTATGAGGACACAAAAATTTAGACTAAATTCCTATGTTCATAGGTTAGAACATTGTTAAAATAGCCATGCCATTATAGTTACAGATTCAGTGCAAACCCAACCAAATATAATGACATTTTTCACTAGAAAAAAAAATCTTAAAATGCTTCATCAAAAAAGCACAAAAGAATCTGATGAGGCAAAGAAATACTGAGCAAAAAGCAAAACTAGAGGTACCACATTGTCCAACTTCAAGGTACGCTGCAAAGCTGTAAGAAGCAAAATAGTGAGGTATTAACATAAAAATAGGTATGCAGAGCAGTAGAGTAAAAAGGGGACCAGAAAGGAGGGAAACAAATAGCAACTTTCATCACAGTCAACTGTTTTTCGACGACAGTGCCAAATACATGGGAGAATGGACAGCTTCTTCAGTACAAGCTACTGGGAAACGAGGCACAGGAAGACTATTGAAATTACATCCCTGTTTCTCACAATATAAATTTAAACTAAAATTTGATGAAGATATTAATGTAATTAATGTACTTGAATGTAATCTACTAAAATGAATATTAATGAAAATACTCTAAGATGTATGTATATGCAGCAATTTTCTTTCTTTTTCTTTATTAAGAAAAAAAATTTTTTATTCATTTTACATACCAAAGATCCCCCTCTTTGCTTCTCCCACCCCCTCTCAGCCTCTCCCTCCCAACCCACCCCCGATTCCCTCCTACAAGAAGGTAAGGCCTCCAAGTTCCTCCCCCTGCCCCAAGGCTGTGAGAGGTGTCACATCATGGAAGTAGGCTCCAAAAGGCCTGCTGATGCACCAGGGATGGATTCTGATCCTACTGCCGGAGGAGGGGGGACCCAAGCAGATCATGCTACACAACTGTCTTACTATGCAGAGGGCCTAGTCCAGTTCCATGCAGGCTCCACAGCAGTTGATCTAAATTTCATGAGTTCCCACTAGTTTGGTTTGGTTGTCTCTGTAGGTTTTCCCATCATATTCTTGATGCCCCTTGCTCATAGAATCCCTCTTCTCTCTCCTTGACTGGACTCCTGGAGCTCAACCTGGTGCCTGGCTGTGGATCTCTGCATCTGCTTCAATCAGTTACTGGAGAAAGGCTCTAAGATAACAGTTAGGGTACTCACCAATCTGATTACTGGGGTAAGCCAGTTCAGGCACCCTTTTCACCATTGCTAGTAGTCTAAGCTGGGGTCATCCTTGTAGATTCCTGGGAACTTCCCTAGCACCCAGTTTCTCCCTATCCCCATGATGTCTCCCTCTACCTACCATGGTATCTCTTTCATTGCTCTCCCACTCCATCTCTGTTCCAGCTTGACCATCCCATTCCCTTACATTCTCATTCCCCATTCCCTACCCTATATTGCCCACCCCTCATGCCCAGTTTACTCATGGAGATCTCATCTATTTCCCCTTCCCAGGGCGATCCATTCAACCCTCTTTGGGTCCTCCTTGTTAGCTAGCTTCTCTAGAGCTGTAGGCTGCAGTCTGGTTATCCTTTGCTTTATATCTAGTATCCACTTATGAGGGAGTACATCCCATGTTTGTCCTTCTGAGTCTCGGTTACCTCACTCAGGATGATGTAACTGGAGAGTTTTCTCTCCGGGTCCCTCCAAGCCCTGGCAGTCCGACAGCCCACTTATAAAATAAACATACAGATGCTTATATTATTTAAACTGCTTGGTCATTAGCTCAGGCCTATTATTGTCTAGCTCTTACTCTTATATTCAGCCCATTTCTATTAATCTCTACTTTGCCACGTGGCTCGTGGCTTACTGGTACCTTACATCTTTCTTGTCCTGGCAGAGGCTTCAGGCAGTCTCCTCCTTCCTTTCCTGTTCCCTCCTTTCTCCTCTCTGTTAATCCTGCCTATACTTTCTGTCTGGCTACTGGCCAATCAGTGTTTTATTTATTAACATATTTGCCATATAGAACATCCCACAACAGAATGATATTATCTAGTTCCATCCATTTGCCTGAAAATTTTATGATGTCATTTTTTTCACTGCTGGGTAGTACTTGGTTGTGTATATGTACCACATTTTCTTTATCCATTCTTCAGTTGAGGAGCATCTAGATTGTTTCCAGGTTCTGACTATTACAAATGATGCTGCTATGAACATAGTTGAGCATGTGTCCTTATGGTATGATTGAGCATTCCTTGGATATATATCCAAGAGTGGTATAGCTGGGTCTTCAGGTAGACTGATTTCCAATTTTCTGAGAAATCACCATATTGATTTCCAAAGTGACTGTATAAGTTTGCATTCCCACCAACAGTGGAGGAGGGTTCCCCTTGCTCCATATCCTCTCCAACATAAGCTGTTATTAGTGTTTTTGATCTTAGCCATTTTGACAGGTATAAGATGGTATCTCAGAGTTGTTTTGATTTGCATTTCCCTGATGACTAAGGATGTTGAGCAATTCCTTAAATGTCTTTCAGCCATTTGAGATTCTTCTGTTGAGAATTCTCTGTTTAGCTCTATAGCCCATTTTTTAATAGGATTGTTTGGTATTTTGATATCTAGTTTCTTGAATTCTTTATATATTTTGGAGATCAGCCCTCTGTCAGATGTGGGGTTGGTGAAGATCTTTTCCCATTCTGTAGGCTGCTGTTTTGTCCTATTTACTGTGTCCTTTGCCTTACAGAAGTTCCTCAGTTTCAGGAGGTCCAATTTATTAATTGTTACTCTCGGTCTCATTGCTACTAGTGCTATATCTAAGAAGTATTGCATTCAAAACTACTTCCTACTTTCTCTTCTATCAGGTTCAGTGTAACTGGTTTTATATTGAGGTCTTTGATCCACTTGGACTTGAGTTTTGTGCATAGGGACAGATATGAGTCTATTTGCAGTCTTCTACATGTTGACAACCAGTTATGCCAGTACTATTTTTATCGAAGATACTTTTCTTTTTTTCATGTTACAGTTTGGCTTCTTTGTCAAAAATCAGGTGTTCATAGATAGGTGTGTAGGTTAATGTCAGGGTCTTCAATTCAATTCCATTGGTCCACATGTCAGTTTTCATGCCAATATCAAGGTATTTTTATTACTATAGCTCCATGGTAGAGATTGAGGTCAGGGATGGTGATGCTTTATTGTACAGGATTGTTTTGGCTATCCTGGGTTTTTTGTTTTTCCATATGAAGTTGAGTATTGTTCTTTCTAGGTCTGTGAAGAATTATGTTGTGATTTTGATAGGAATTGCATTTATTCTTTAGATTGCTATTGGTAAGATTGCCATTTTTACTATGTTAATCCTACCTATCCATGAGCATGGGAGATCTTTTCAAACTATGAAATTCTACATAGCAAAAAAAGAAGTCAGCACAGACAATATACAAAATGAGTAAATGTTTATCATTCATTGGAAAAATCATTTCAGCTAGAACATCTAAGTGGCTTGAAAAATTCCAAACTAGGTAGTGGTGGCACATACCTTTAATCCCAGCACTTGGGAGTCAGAGGCAGACAAATCTCTGAGTTTGAAGCCAGCCTGGTCTACAGAGCAAGTTCCAAGACAGTCAGGGCTACACAAAGAAACTCTGTTTTGAAAAACAAAAACAAAGAAAAAAATCAATAAAGAAAAATCCCACAGATAATAACATTAAAAATAAGAACAGATCTGAATAGACATTCTTTGAAGAGTCAACAAGTTTATCAAAAATAGCCAAATATTTTAGTCATCAGGAGAATGGAAATATGAACCATGATGAAAATCATCTCTTCCCACTTACAATTGCTTTTATCAAAATGTTAAGCAAAATGACCAGTGCTAGGAAGGAAGTGGAGAACAGGACATACTGTTGGTGAGAATGTGAATTATCATGGCCACTATAAAGAACAGTATGGAGCATAGATACACTATGTGATCCACCTGTTGCACTTTGGGGTTTATATCAAGAAGAAGCAACATTAGCATATCTAAGAAAATATGCAAACTGGTCCTGATGCTGTGCTCTGCACAAGAGCAAAGATGTGGCGTCAGCCTATATAGCCAAAAATAATGGATAAAGAAAATCGATGATAGGTTTTATATTTGTTAAATGGGTAGAATACTGAAAAGCCATTTCTGAAAGGTTGCCAAAAACAGAAAGACATGATCATTACTCATAAGGGTTATTCTGTTTATAAAGTAGAAAGGGAAAAATAATGTTCATATAGATCACTATAGTGACAGAGTGAAGGGACAGGGCCATGGGAAGAAAGCTAGTAAATAAAGAGAAGAAAGCTATTTAGACAAGCAAGATAGTGGGGGGGGGGGTATATAAAATACCAAAGAGAAAACTCTTAAATTTTCATGGCTATATAACAGTCTCTGAATAGTCAATGTTCCTTTAAAGGATTTTAAATGCTATACTAATTAGAAAATGCAAACATTGGTCGAACAAATAACTGATGATAAACCATGAAGACAAATCCTACTTTCTAGATTTTTACCCCTCAGCAGGCTGCTTTATGGGAACTGCTTTCAAGTTAATAAAGCTCAGTTATAATGCTTTCCTTGTCAACAGCTATATCAGCAATAAACATTCTTAACCCTCCCTTCCTTCAGTAGATAGCCATACTTCCTTTCTTCAAAGCCTTCTCCATCAGTTCATCTTAGCTAAAAGAATGCTCTCTCAAATTAACTTAGTTTGTTTCTCATTTTATACTAAGAAATAATTTCTTATGGTTATGTTAGCTTTTTTAAATTTTCAGATTATTTTCATTTATCTAGTCTTTAACATTGAACCAATCACAAAAAAATAAAATAAAAATAAAAGGAAAATTCAACAAGTTCTTCAAAGACTAATTTTTCATTAAAATTTTCAGACTAGATTTCACACTTTATAAGATCATAAAATTGTCTATTGAGAACACTGAAGTGATTTTCTTTTTATTTTATAAAGTTACTGAATTACTTCCACAGTACTGCATTACTATAAAATCCCACCCAAGTCTCCCAGTCTTTCATTTAACAAGTGTTATGTATACTATTACAATTAGAGGTACTTTATATTCTATGAGTAAGTTTCTGTCCTAAGGGAGTGTAATAGTTACTTTTCTATTGCTGTGATAAAGCACCATGACCAAGAAAACTTACAGAAGAAAGAGTTTATTGAAGCTTATGGTTCAGAGGGATAAGTGTCCACTGTGGCAGGGAACAAGGCAGCAAGCGGGAAGTGCAGCAAGCTGAGAACTCACGTCATCAATGGCAGAACACTAAGCGGAGAGAGCAATCTAGTAGCTCGCGTCTGAACTGTGAAAGCTTGCCCCCAGTTACATGCCTTCCTCCATAAAGGCCACACCTCCTAAGCCTCCCCAAACAGCACCACCAGCTGGAGACCAAGTGTTCAGATGACAAAGACTAAGAGGAATTTCTCTTTCAAACTACCCCACAGACTTTGTCATACTTGAGAAGTAGTATGTACCCATGAAAATCAAAATAAGAACAAGGTTAACCTTAAAGTTACAAGAAAGATTGTCTAGACGTGTCACCTAAGTGCTGAGGACAGCAGACACATGTGAACCGAAAGGAGAATGGTCTGCACAGGGACAGCAGTGTTCTGACAGGTTGTGCCGTGTGGTGGGAACACAGAACCTAAGGCTTTGTCTTCAGGAAACTTGCAGAGTAACTCATGGAGTAGTAATCTGCAACAACAAACTTCCACCAACGGCATCTAAGGGAGGAGCCTAAATACGTGTGGAAACTTGAGTGAGGCATTGCAAATACAAAAGGAATATACAGTTGTGGTTTGTCACAACACTTAACTGTATCCTTTATAAATGAGAAAATAAGTTAAAACAGGTGAAAGAAGGTGGGCCAATTATTTAAAATGAATAATTAGCTGAGTTGTAATGAGCATCTCAGAATACAAGAATTAAAAGGATCATTGTAAGTGTAGGGCTGCTGTAGCAATTGCAATTTAAAAGATTTTTTTTTACCTTAGGTTTTGTTGGTCAGAAATATGGAAACAATTGAGCAGAGTCCTCTGACTTGATTTCTGACTGAATTTAAAAAAAAAAAAAAAAAAAAACAGGTTTGGCTTCACCCTTACTTGGTCCTTGCAGTCCTCTTTCAAGTCCAAGGATACCAGTCATCACACTAGGCCTTCAACACCTGGAAGTGCTTACTTGCTCTCTTAACTGTCAAGTCACATATTAGTGACTGTTTTCTTGTGTGTGACTATGTGAGCTGGGAGGGAGCAGCGTGCTTGCACTTATGGGCATGTGTGTGGCGGCCAGAGTGTGATGCCAGACATCTTTCTCAGTTGCTTTCTGCCTTATTTTTGAGATAGCCTCTCTCACTGAACCTGAAGATCACTTAGTTGGCTAGATTATCCGGCTGGCAAGCCTTAAGGATCCTCTCGTCTCTACGTTCCCAGTAATAGGATGACAAGTATACATCACCATGCCAGTTTTTTACATGGCTGCTGGGGATCCAATCTCAGGTCCTCACGCTTGTACAGAAAGTGGTTTACCCGCTAACTCAGATCCTCAAGCCTGTAACAGGCTTCTTAGAGGTCAACAGCAGATGGGGCTCCTACACAAGGCTCCGTGCTTCCTTAATCAGATTTCCTCTGATTTATCAGATATTTTCCCTCTTTATTTCTAAGTTAATGATTTCTAAAACACCTTCATTATAGACACAAAGTTCTTTACTTTTGCCATATCGTATAACCTTGTCTAATGTGTGGCAGCTCATTATTTTTGACACTTTTAATTAACTGAGAGTAACTCACAGGTTCTGTCTACACTTAAGGAAAGACATAAAGAACCGTGAACATTACGAGGCCAGAAATTGAGCAGTGAGTACAGATTCTGTCTTCTACACTTCTCTTACACCTTCATTCGGTTCTCTTCATAACCAATGTAGAACCTAACCAATGTAAAACATCATTTGGGGTACATAATTCCCATTCGTGAACCTCTAGCTAGAGGTGAGATATGAGAAAAGGAATTGCAAAGCATCTCTGTAAATCTCCACAGTAAAGAATTTTTCTAATTTTAATTTTCATGTTTTAATTCATATAATATTTTAATAAAAATACTTAGTGGCATCTGCCATTAAATAGATATGATGCAGCATTTTATGAAGCTGGTCACACAAGAACTGTGGCAAACTAATAGAATGCCATTAGAAACATCAGAAGAGAGAATGCCGGTGGACACAAGGCCATGCAGGTTTCCCAAACTGTCAAGGTAAGAAGACACTTTGAACTATCTGCACAGACTAGAACTAGCAAGACAGTAGCTTTCCTAAAATGTTTACAAGTAATGTGGAAGACCAGTTTGGAAATGCTGATTTGAGAACAAAACACGTTTACGGCTCCATGTGAAGCTCATGTGTCTCATTTTCAGCTCTAGTTGGACTAGTGAGAAATTCTACTGGAGATTTTGTACCATTAACTGGCCCGGAGTATGTTTATAACTTCAGCTTAAGGTAATCTACAAACCGAAGATCTGATATCCTCATTAATCATGACAGCCCATTCCATGTCAACCCTCAGGTCTCATTAAAAGGGTGCAGCAAGAGCTATCCAAGGCCAGAGCAGGCTACATCCCCAGATCCAAAAAAAAGGATGAGTCAGTAATGGCCAGTGATATTCACAACAGAGGCCTGACCATGACCTTATGGCCCAAAGACACTTATTTTGCTCCATACAGTACCACTTCTTTGTTCTGTTAAATATGTCTAACATGGACAGCAGGAAGGCTCCTGACTTTCAACATTAAAGACTAGGTATACTGAGAGCTGCCTTTCATCAGAAGGAGATGTTACTCAGGAAGTGTGTGGACCAACATTGTCTAAGCAAAATACAAAGAGAATGCAAGCTGTATAAGCTGCTAAGTAACTGTTCTACCTGCTGCTTCTGGAACACACTGATAAGCTTGAATGGTGCTATCCAGCCTCCCTCTTTATTGTAATGACGTTCTGCACCAACACCAGCCTAATCTCTGTCCTGATGATTTTAAGCCACAAACATTAATTTTGCAGTGTTCAGAGGATACTGGACTCAATTACCCTGTAGGCTCCGTTAAATCTAATTTAAAACCTTAAAATTACATCTTATTCAGAACTTACCCCCTCAGGCCCTCTAGATACGCCTAATTCCCTGGCCAGTAGAATCCTCTTATTGAAGAATTAATAGGCTTATAAGACTTTGAAAGAAATTCTGCCATGGGGTGTCACTACTGCTACTTCATTGTTCTGAAAAATACTCTTTATGTATTCCACCATTCCGGAAACTGTTCTTATAAATCAACCTGGCCATCTCTAGCCCTTACTAGGGAAATGAAATGTACTGCAGACCTCCAGGCACAGTGGGAAATAACCTCTTTTCCTACTTAACTTTCTTCAATGAGCCAATCCAGTAATTTAAAATCTGGACAACTATGTCTGCTGCATTATGTTACAATCTAAATTATTTTCAGGGTGAATGGACTGTCAAAAATTCTTCTCTTATGTGTAATTTCATTATCATAGAAGTTTAACCCGAGACAACTTTGATCATAGTCAAAATGGAAACACGGGCAGAAGAAACACTTTATTTGTACAGTTATACCTTAAATGTGTTATAGGAGCAGACGAGCTTCTGGAAGTAAGTAAAAGAAGACAGAATAAAGACAAAGGTGTCAGATGAGGATACTATTCCAAAGCTGTTACTGTTACATTTATTTACAGATGTAACTCACAAATTCAAAGAAATTTATATTTATCACAATCATGGATACTGTCCTTGGATCAAGTCAATTAATCAAGTTTATTCTGTTTGAAAACTACCAAAGAACTTCCATTGGAACCCAGAGACCACACCAGCCAGTGAACCCAGTGCCATGCTCAGCCATCATCAGAGAAGCTTCCTCCTGCAGCAGATGGGAACAAATACAGAGACTCAAAGCCATATGTTATGCAGGGAGTAAGAGACATTGGAACACTCAGCCCTAAAATGGAATGTCTCCATCAAATCCCTCCCCCAGAGCTCAGGAAACCCTGTGGAAGAAGGAGGCAGGTGGATAAGAGCCAGAGGGGATGGAGGACACCAAGGAAATGTGGCCCTCTAAATCAACAGGATGGAGCACACGGGAACTCACAGAGACTGAGGCAGCATGCACAGGGCCTGCTCAGGTCCTTTGGGTATATATTATGACTTCCAGTTTATTGTTTTTGTGAGATTCGTAAGTGTGCAAATGAGTGTGTCTCTGAGTCTGAATCTATTTCTGGTGCCTTTTCTTAGGCTCTTTTCCTTCTGTTTGTTTATTTTGTCCTACTTTGATGTGTTAGTTTTTGTTACATCTTTTATATTTATTATATATATTATGTTATATTATTTATTATGTCATTATCCCTAAGAAGCCTGTTTGCTTTCTAATGAGAGACAGAAAGGGAACAGATTCAGATTGGAGAGGAGGTACAGAGGGATAAAAGGAGGGGAAACTACAATCAAGATATATTTTGTGAGGAAAAAAATCTATTTTCAATAAAAAGAAAACTACTAAGCACTGAGATGAACTGTAAGCTAATAAGGATATGCCCATTTATTGGATGGATGCATAAATTCAAGTCAGTTTGGCTTCCTTTCGTCTTAAATATTTTTAAAATGTCTCAGAAAGAAAATATTCCAAAATAAGAATACAGAAAGAAAATATTTCAGAGAGAGAAACCAAAATATTACAAATTGAGATAGAATTCCTGAGTTGTTTGCTCACAGAAGCATCATGACTGGAGGTTCACACTCTTGAGCAGTTCTGTGGAAGAGCATCTGTGCCATCCCAAGACTAAGAAAGAGTCAAGTTCATTTTTAGGAAGCATTCATACTAATCATGAATCTATTTGTTGTAAATGTGACCTGTGAGAAGTATGGTTTTGTAGTTCATAGGAAATGCTTATAATGCTATATAAAGGATTCAAACAACTGACCTTCTTCGTGTTGTCACTGTTTGTTTGCTGCATATTTTAGACTATTTATCTATTTTGATTATTTTGCAACACAATGTCACTATGTACCCATGGCTTGAGAAGTCATGGGGACCAGGCTGATCTTGAACTTGAGTGACCCTCTGCCTGAGCCATCAAACCTGGCAAAACTACCTTTCCTTTCTTTCTTTCTTTCTTTCTTTCTTTCTTTCT